>PVKA01030764.1:0-26980 GCA_004027165.1 Ctenomys sociabilis | reverse complement strand
TCTGTGATATAATTCAGCTACATAAATACCTGTAAATATAATATCATGTATGCACCTTGTACAATACCAAAACAATATGAAAACAGTTTGCAATGTATTATTTCATCGACTCTGTATGGTTATGGTGTTTTGAAACTGTCTGATTGACATTTGTATTTCAATAAAATAAAAATAAATGGAAAAAAAAAAAAAAAAAAAAGAAAGCCACTAGATCCGGTTTCACTGACATATTGGTTAAGGCCCCCGCCATGTACGGGGCTTAGCAGTCTTAAAAAAGAAATTACCGTAGTACACCTCTGAAATGACCAACCCAGTGAGAATGTACATGTGAAGACCCATATAGGTGACTTTAAAAGGGGACAGGACTCAAGATGAAGAGCTGCCAGACGCACTGATCCAGACCTTCAGTGGCTGAGTCCCATTTCTGGTGTGGCTTGTCTCCACCTGAACACATAGCACACATGGATGTAGCAAGTGAAACATTACAGCAGATGTACAATAAAATAATGAGACTATAGTTATGTTATTGTGATTTTAAAATACTCCCCCAGCAAATTGACTGCCTTGTTAATTTTTGTCTCTCTCCCTACTAACGTGTTTTTGCAACCTGCCTTGGAGGAAGGACACCCCACACACTCCCGACACTGTGCAGTCTGCAGGCTTTTCCCCTGGGCACAGCTAAAAGAGATTAATGCACTTTTAATTGCCAGGCACATCTTTGTTCTCACTACAAAGACTAGCATCTCTAACCCTTTGTGCTGTCATCTCACCCTATTAGACACTTTCTGTTGGGTGTAGGTTTTGCCATGATGGGTTTCTTTAACAGGCTTGGCTGTTGCATTTTATCTGAAAGAAAGAGCTGCAAGAATTCAATGGATTATTTATTAAACAGCTGGCCCTGGCTTTGAGACTTTTTTTTCTTTTGAGTGTTTAATAATGATTCTCCTCTTGGATGTTTTCTGCATAAAAGAAGTTAAACTATTGGGAAAATGATTTAACCATTTTATAACTAATACACTTTAGAATTCTGATTTGAGATAAAGAGGACTTTTATTAGCAAGGGGCAAATCTCTTTTTCTCCAAGTTTTCCTTCTGGGAAGATAAAAGCAAGAAAAAGGCTTGGAGAATGTGACTCAAGTTGCTACAGACTCAGGTGACATTAACACAGCATTCCGTGACCTGCTTGGAAAACTCAGAAGACTTTTCTGCCTTCTGACCGCAAGAAGAAACAAGGAGGACCCACAGAAAAGTTTATAAAGGAAGAGTAACTCTCCTCTGATATACCTGTTAGCCATAACCATGTTATGCATAAAAGAGCAGAATGCATTAATCTAAATACTTATAATAGCTCACATGAATTGAACATAGACTGTGAAAGATCTTGTGAGGAGCTTGCCCAGGGTGAAACAGCTTCAGTTAGTAAGTAAGTACATAAGTAAGTAAGTAAGTAAGCAAGCTTCAGGATTGACATTTGAGGACCGGAAAGATAGCTCAGTGGTCTGAAGCGCCTGCTTAGGTATGCTTAGGTAGGCACAGGGGACTATGGTTTGATCCCCCCCCCACATGCCATGACAGCCCCTCCCTCAGAGTGGGCTGAGCTGGCCAAAAAAAAAAAAAAAGGATTCACATCCCTCTTTTTTCTCTATAAGCTGTTTCCTCCCTTCCTTCTTCCTCGTTTTCTTCCCTTCCTTCTAAGAGAGTAAGAAGGACCTTGTTTAATAAAAGTCTTGGGTTTCTAATAATAACAATAATATATGGAAAGCATATGCTTATTATACACCAACACAAAGCAGTGGTGCAGAATTACAGCACCAAAATATAGCATGGTAGTTGGTACAGTCATGATTGTAAGTGTATGCATGATTGTTATAATATATATGAGTTTTTATCATTTATTATAAAATCATCCCTTTCAGGATACTATGTAAGGAAGAGTTTCTATAATTTCACAAAGAATGAAGAAATACAGGAAGAAGTTTAGGAAAAGGCCACCTAGTAAATTACAGAGCTCATTAGCAATTATTGCTTTTGTAAAAAAGAAAGAAAAATGAAGTCATTATACTTATTTTCTGACTATATAAGCTAGTTTCCAAAAATAGAGAGCTTGTCTTTCTTAATCTAACTACTTTCAGTTCATGAATTAGAATGGATAAGGCTTCTAATTATCTCATATCCAGCATCTGGATTTGATATTAAAAAAGGATGCAATTTCAACAAAGAAAAGTTGTAAAGGACTTTCTTACATCATTTTCCTCCCTCCCCTGCCTCAGTTTTTTTGAAATGTTATTGACAAAGAACAATAGTAGTCAGGCCAGTAGCACATGCCTATAATCCAGGCTGTCTGGGAAATTAAGACAAGAGGATAAAATGTTTGATCTCAACTTAGCCAATTTAGTGACTTTGGGAGACCCTGTCTCAAAAGGAAATTGTATATATCATACTACCTTAGTAAGAGTTAAGGAGATCAACTGAGGTTCTACAGAAAGTTCTTGTAGTGGAAAATAAGAATATGCCAACAAAAGGCAGGAAGGAAGAGTTGCCTGAGTGACACCTCCTTCTCCAAGTCTAGGCTGCCCTGCTTGAAGGCAGCCTTCTGCTTGAGTGAAGGATTAAGTTCATGGCTTAGGCTTGAAACCAGGGATAGGCCTTCAAAATAAATTCCAGTGCTGAGAAACACCTGCCTCTAGTCCCTAAGACTGAACCTCTGGAATGGCCTTCATCAGGCCCCCCTCTTTGAACCTGAGCATGTCACAGTGAGATCCGCACACAGTAGCAACTGAGCATCCATTATCTGGGCTGGGTTTACCAGAAGGAGCTTTCAGATGGCTCTAGCTCTGGAAGAAGACTGTGCCAGTGGGCCACACTGGAGGGTGGGCTGCAGCTTCTGTTCCAGACACACCTGCCCTCGGTTGGAGACTGTTCAGGCCCATTTGATTGTGAGACAATTTGGCCAATTCTTAGCAAGATCTCTCTTGGAACACTGCTTGTCCTTTGAATAGGTACCCACACCTGGGACGGCTGAATGTTGGATACATTTTCATATACCTGTTCACCGTTTATATGCCTTTGTTTTCCTATATCTGTTGACAATTTTTATATCTACTTACATGCTCATGTGCTTTGCCCTTTTAAAAGTTTTTAATTGACATAGAATAATTGTAAAAACTTAATGGAATAAAGTATAAGATGATAAGTTGATACATGTATACAGCATATAATGAATAAATGGGAATAACTAACATTTCCATCTTCTTAAATAGTATCACTTTGACCACCTTTGCCATTAATTTTTAAGGGTTTTTTTTTTGGGGGTGCGTACCAGGAATCAAACTCAAGATCTTGTGCTTGCCAGGCAGGTGGTGTCACTGTGCTATATCCCCAGATCTTTGCCCATTTTAAAATTGAGTCATTTGCGATTTTGCATTTGCTACTGAGTTGCAGTTCTAATATATTTAGGATATAATCTCTTCTCAGATAGATGGTTCGTAAGTATATGGTATGCAAATATCATGCCATGTCACTTCAATCTTCACGACACACATATGTATCTACTTTAGGTGGTAAGAATAATAGCAGGACCGTCTCAGGCACAGTCCTGTCTTACGCGTGCACTTCTAATATTTCCCAGTTGGTGCCTGTGTTTATTTTTCCACTAAAAGCAGCGTGGCGGGCACATCACTGCAGCGTGGGGGAGTCGCGCCTTCCGTGGGTTCTCATGCTACCTCTGGAGACACCTGCTGCGTTCTTGCCCCTGACCTTTGTGCACCCTGCTGCCTTGTTGTGCATGCTCTTACCTTGAAAGTTTCATAACTTTTCATTTTTAACCAACTTTGGGCACTCTATTAAAATGCAAAATCCCTGTGTTGCTATTTATCCTTCTGTAATTTACCTTCATCCATAGCATCTACACATCTCTGACATATTTTATATTTCATTTGTTTGTTAGTTATAATTTTTCATTATATATAATTTATTTAATTTTCATTAAATATAGGTGCCACAAATATAAGGATTTTCTTTTACAACTGTATCTCAAGCATCTGGACTGTTTCTATCAGATCACAATTATTTGGTTAGAGTTCATTAATATATTATCAATAAATATGTATTATGAATTCAAATCCCAAGTAATGTACATAGTGTACTTATTAGAATATATTTTCTTTGAAGGCAGTTGTTGAGCTTTGTGTATCAGAGTCCCCTGTGTCCTGAACAGCCTGTCATATCATAGCCTATCGATTCATATTTATTAATATTTATGAATTAGGTGGATGGACCAGAGATAGCAATAAAAATACTGAGGAATTATTGTTTTTAAAAGAAAAGAGAGAGAGAGAGAAAGAGTGAGAACTGATATATCAGAGCTCAGTTCTGTTCACGTTGGTTTTACAGAGATTATATGTAGTTTATTATATTAAAGCTACAGTCTCAGATAAAACTTACAGTTTTCCAAGAAAAGAAAATCAAATTGTGAATAAATGCAGTTCATCATAAAACCTCACATTGACTCCCTGTCAGCTACCTTTTCGGTTCAGTATCGCTCAATCTGAAGTGAGGGAAAGCATTTGATGGTCTGTCTCATAAGTCTTGGTTTTTACTAATCATGTTCTCCTGTCTGTGGGTACATTAGATTCATATATAATCCAACAACCACTTACTGAGCAGAGAAAATAAGATTATACTCGCCAAATTCATTGTTTTGTAGATCCAGGGACAAAATAGCTCTCCCATGAGCCATCCACTGGGAGGGCACAGGGAGGAGCAAACTAAGATGAATTGTAATGATGCACAGGGCACTGACATTTGAAATGCCTGTCTGTTACAAAAATGGGAAAGCTTCAGAGTTACTCTGTTGGCTGATCAGAAACCAGAGCTAAACAGAGAGAGGAAAATTGTCTTTGATTGAAGCATGTGGCCAGCAGCCACTGGCATGCTCCAAAAGCAGAAATAGGCATTATTAGATAGAGAAGACTATTGCTTGACCCAAAGTTAGCTTTACATATTTTAAAGCATGTTTTTGAACACTGAGAAACAGTAAGCCCATTATAACATTTGGATTTCTTTGGAGCTTCAACTGTATGTTTAAGTAATCAGAATGTTCATGTACATCACAATATAAAATAGAATCACAGTACCTGAAAAGAATAATTTAAGAATGGAAGGTGATTATGGTGGAAAAATAATTGCTCATCCAGCAATTATTTGGGAAAAGGAATCTTGAGGGCAGTTGAAAAAAATAGCTTTGGGATCTTGATACTGCTCCTTCTAGTTCTAGTATGCATATTTCATATGGATTTGATGGTTTTGATGTTTCTATTCCACCTGACCCCCAATATAAAAACTCAGCAGTGCTTTTTACTCAGAAAATCCACTATTACCTATCAAGCTATTGTTGGTCTTACCAAGATGGGGACGATGGAGTGTGTTCTCTGGGACCACAGGGAAACTTTGAGATCATGGATTGGATTATAGTATGGGAGAGCAAATCCATTTCTTCAAGGCTAATTTTGTTCTCTGCTTTTAATTACCAGTAAGAAAATAAGTTAGAGATTATTCAAATCTAAGAAATGGCTTTATGTTTAGTGCCCATGAGTGTTGCAAAAATATCCCTACTATTTCCATTGAGAATGCCAGATATTGGAGGAGCCAGGAAGGGAGAGCCTGCCAAATTGTTATTATATAACTTAGCAGAGGATAGAAAAAAGCTCCCCATGCTTCCTAAGATAGGGCATTGACTGAGCGTCTCTATGGTGCTGAGCATGGTGTAAGCACGTTAAGTGGAATAATAACAGGAGTCACGTATTTTCAGGTGCTACTGTTATGGATGAAGAAATAGAAGCTTAATTAGGTGTTGTTTTCCTTGAGTGCCCCCTCTAAGAATGATTGGGACAGGACCTGAGTTAGGTTTTTGCCTGACTTCAGAGTTTTCACTCAGCTTCTGTCTATAAAGTAGATACAATTATTGCAGGTTACAGAATGCAAACACGAAAAGCAGGAGCTGATTTTACACCAGAAAAACAACAGTGATATTTTAAAGCATTGAAACTCATAACGCAAACACCAAGGGATTATATGTAAATAGAACAACTAGAAACTGTGGCATAGAAAATTGAAAATATATTCCTTTTCATTTGTGCCACCTTTTTACTTTGCATTTAGAAAAAAATCTAGTTGCAGAAATGCATGACTACCACACAGGTTTCCGTAAATCTGAACAGAAGTGACAAGAAATGAAAAAAAATCACTGTAATCCTGAAGATTTATTTTTATGTCATTGGAATCTAGACCCAGCTTTAATGATGAGGAAGAAAAAAGTCTTACTCAGTGTTGCCAACTTTTATTCTTGCAATTATAGCCCTTTAAAAATGGGTATCCTGTGTCTTAAAACACTTTTCTTGATTTGTTCATCACTATAATCCAAAGCAATTCCTTAAGTGAGGCATGCCAAAAAAATCCTTACAGTTGGGTGAGTACAAATATGCCCAATTATAATTTAAAATTGCAGTGTACCAAATTATGGTTAAGTACTTAAAAAGCTGATTATCTATTATAGTCTGTACCAGTGGAAAAGAGGATACTCTAGCAATAAAAACTCACTATATGCTAATATACAAAAAATATAATTAATGAAAACCTAACCTCTTTTACATGATCTAATGGTCTTTAGTTTTTCAGTCATCCTATTTATACAGAAGCTTCTATGGCTCTAAATCTTTAAAAGCCCTATACAACAAAGCTAATGTGGAACATAGCTACAGCATGGAAAAAGCCATATTACAAATGGATGCATAAAGAGAAGTTTTAAAGGCCAAGTTTGAGCTTTATAGGACTTTAAAATGAATCCAAAACCATAATGAATAGCAGCAGTTTAGTCTTGGAATTACTTAAGAATTTGTGTAACTATCATATTAGTAATTTTGAAGGCATATTTTAAAACATACAGCAACTGTCTTTCTTTTCTGTTCTTTCTCCTTCTATCCTTTTCTTGCATCCCTCTCTACCTTTTTTCTTTCCTTTCATCTTTATCAGAAAAGGAGGAAAAATATGATTTTGGTGGGAACAATGACAGAAATATAAAGCAACTTTAAAACTAAAAAACCTCTTTTTCAAATTAAGAAATAGAAAATTCTGGGCTCCCGATGTTACTTTTTTCAAAAATAAAAGACCATGAGAGAGTCGTTACCTCTGTAGCAATCATTTATTGCGCGTCTTTTGTGGGCTGAGCTGTAGTGCTTTCTCCGCAGGGCCACAGTAGCGGAGGCAGACCTTGGAACAGGGCCCGCGTTGGTGCACTCTGGGCACACGGTGTTACCCCAGGGCTCTCATTGAAGACAGGGCCAGGGTGAGGGCCAGTCCTGATGGCCAGTGCAGCTAAGGGCGATCCTCCATCCCCCTGCACTGAAGCTCACTCTTAACACCTTTGCTATTCCTCATTTGCACCTTCCTGACCTTCACAGATGCAGGAAATTGCGAACTGTATATTTTCTGAGTTTGTAGTTCAGCTAAGTGCGGCTGGAGAAATAGCATACCCTGCCTTGGGAATGGCAGGGGAAATTCATGGTCTCAGTGCAAACTGCCCTTTGCCCAGCTTGCCTGGTGACCCTCACAAAATGCCTGTTTTCTTCTGCCTGTTCATCATCTTAGCTGATGACATGTTTGAAAGAGAGTAGAAGGAACAGGAAGGAAATCTCCAAATCTGCAAACCTCTGTGCTTCGTCTTTCTGATCCCACTTGCACACTGAATGGTGTCTGCCTTCTCAGAAGCGCATAACAGTTTCACCTACCTTAACTATGTCCTCTACCTCGGTATCAATTGCTCTCGTACACTATAATACCATGTAATGGACAGTGATGTTTTCTACCATTTTACATACACACACACACACACACACACACACACACACACACACACACACACATATATATATATAATACTTTACATTTTTATGGTGTGCAGCATAGCATTGCAACACATGCATAATGTATTGATCAAATCAGCATGGTTATCATTTTCATTTTCTTATTATTTCTTCATATTTGGAGCCTTCAAGCTCTTCTCTTTAATCTCTTCATAAAATATAAAATGTAATACTGTGATCTCACTTGTATGCTGTAGAACACAGGGATGTATTGCCCCTATTTGAGTGTACTTTGCACAATGATTTTGTTGAAATAGCTCAGTGTAAGCTGGAGTTTTAGGAGAATGTGTGGCTTTCAGCTTTAGCAACTCCGATTAAGAATTATAAGACCACACATATGGACATTTTCATAAGATGTTAATGTTTACTGAAACAATCCTCCTGTTTTAATAGCCTTCATTAACAAGCTCAAAAAGTCAAATAAAGGCTAATGGTCAATCTTTACATAGGGCATCAAAGGCATATATTAGACTTGATATTGTTCATTTGATCGTAAGGAAAGTGTAAGAATTTAATCTAAAGAATTGGCAAGGAAAACTAATTTCAGACTGGTGAGAATTCAAAAGATCTGAGGCACAGAATTCTTTGAAATTAATTCCCCACGGGCCAGTGAAATCTTTCTTTGTCCCTTTTCTCTGGATGGTGTTGAAAGCTTATAGCCAATTTTGTTAAAATCATCCTAGTGAATACAAATAAATATGGAAAGAAAGCAAGAAGAAATCTGAGAGCCAAAGCAAAGCTGCTGCTTATTGTTTGATATAAGCGTTAGCTATATTATGATAATTTCTGTATTTGCACCCACTGGCTCTCCAAACTTCAGAAGGCATAGCTTTTAGCCTAGTTCAACTTGTTTTTTTGGTACCAGGGATCAAACTCAGGACTCTGCACTTGCCAGGCAAGCACTTATTCTACTGAGCTATCTCCCTGGCCCTCAGCCTGGTTCAACTTCACGTGTGTCTGTTGTGCAAAGCTCGTATCCTAAGGCTCAGTCCCCACCACCTGAGCTCAGCTCCTCTGCGCTTACCTGAAGCTGGAGGGTAGTGGTGTTTGGGGCAGATAGATGTTCATAATTTGAGGCTATGCTTCCATCCCACATAGGGAAATAGGCTTTTCTCAGCTACCAATATCTAAAGCACAATAAATGGCTTCATAACACTTTTGTATTGCTAATAGTCAAGATCAATTTGGATTTTATACTGACCTCTGTCTCAAATCACTTCAAAAGCATAAGGAGAAATACTGTATAAACTTCACACAAAGACTGCTTTATATGCAGTCCAAACAAAACACTTTTTGTGAAATGAAGGTCATTGCTATTT
This sequence comes from Ctenomys sociabilis, assembly GCA_004027165.1. Taxonomy (NCBI): domain Eukaryota; kingdom Metazoa; phylum Chordata; class Mammalia; order Rodentia; family Ctenomyidae; genus Ctenomys; species Ctenomys sociabilis. Next base: position 17,742 of record PVKA01030764.1, on the reverse strand, counting down.
AACAACCCAGTAATATATCAGGCAACAATTTAAGGCTGGAGTATCCAATTGTAACCAAAGGCAGAATTGATTTGGTTGGAAATGCAATTACCTCAAATTTCCTTTTTGTCCAATTTGCATTTCATGTGAAAGATGTTGCTGAGGAGTCCAGATATTATGCAACTCTGTATTTGGGTTTCAGCTTTCCTTGGGGTTGGGGACAAGAGCAGAGTAGGCAGGTTTCAGTCTCCAAGTGGGGCAGCTATTTGTATGACTTTAGGAGACAGCCTGCCCAGGTAGACCAAGGAGCTGCACTCCTTACTAGAGAAATGCTTCCATCAGAATTGTGGTTTCTTTTTTGGCCTAAAGCCTTTCTTTGTGAATGTTTTGCTTTATTTTTATCTTGTCTTGCTGGTCTACTCAGAGGCTCAATTAATTGACTGTCTTTTTCTCTGTTCCAATTTCGAGCTTCTTCCTGAGGTAATCCCTTTTAGTGTGAGCTAAAGCAGAATCACTTGGTTAATATTTCCTGCACAGGCAATCTTCAGGAACATTTTCTGAAAAACAGCTCTGCCTGGGAAATCGTTCTCTTGCTGCATTCACGTTTGGGGGATGTTTCATCATCTACTATCAGAGGCCCTGTAGGAGGTGAATGTTGGGTTGGGTTTCTTTTCTTTTTTCTTTTTGGCATAACCAGGATTGAACTCAGGCCCTTGAGTTTGCCAGGGAAGCATTATTCCACTGAGCCATCTCCGCAGCAGAGGTGGATGTCCAATATTTCTCAAGTTAGTTTGCTGGCATATTTTTTTCTTGCTTTTGTGAGAAAAATATTAAAACTCCCAAAACTTGGTTTCCAAGAAACACGTTTTGAAAGTGCTGTTTCATGCTATCTCACAGATTGAGTTACAACTACTTTCAGGTTTTTTCATTTATAAAATACAAGGAATTAGACTATAAGCTTTTTGAAGTTTCTGAAAATTCTCACATAGTATAAAATATTCTAAGTGTATAAAATAGCAATCCATCTCACAGTAATTCTCCTGTTTTCAGCCTCCCAAACTGCTGGGATTATAGGCACAAACCACTCCCAGTCTCAATCGCCCATCTCTCTGCATCTTGGAGGCAGAGCCAGCACGGCAAGCTGGAGATTCAACTTCGGCTGCTGTACTCTGCCCAAGCAGGGGCTTTAGTTTGCTGAGCCTTCTGGCTGGCCCTTCTATGCCCAGTTTTGGTGGCTGGCATGACTCCTCCAGGTTCTGGAGCTGGCATACTATGTGCTGCTGGGGATCAGACCTGATTCCTTGTGCTTTCTAGGCAGATGCTTAGACCTCTGAGCTATGTCCTTAGCCCTGCAAACATCTACTTGTAGTTTTACTACCAATAAAATGTAGGATTTATTTTGGGGGGAGAATTCTATGAACCAAATCATATGCAATCAAAATTCCCAAGAGGAAAACTGTACCTCGCCACTCCTAGATTTTTAATCCATAAGAACTCAGGTTATTAGTAATACACCCCATGGACTACCTAAAATGCACCCTGAAACATGTCTTTGTGCATCTTGAAATAATGGATGCCAAGCTAGAGTTCTCAGTTTGGTCTTTAGACATCACTAAAGAACAAAACTTCTTGTGCACATAACATATTAACATGTTAAGCACTTTTGGAGAAAATGGATATCTCAATTTTTCCTTCAAATTCTATATTATTTCAGCAAATGCATTTTAGTGATTATTTTAGGGACTACAGACAGATCTTTCAATCAAGGATAATGGAAGATCCTGGCTGGAGGGCCTAGAATAATTGCTATTCACTGTAATGGTAAGATCCTGTCTTTGGCCTTTTCTTTCTTCCTTAGAGATTGACACTGATATTGGATGGGTTAGTAAGAAATTCAATGGGAAGCATATAAGAAAGAAAGTTTCACAGGACTGTCTGTTAACTCAGCAAGAGTGTGCTGGACACCTACGGAAGAGCAGATGCTTGGTGCTAGAGGTGTAGAGGTGGGCACAAACAGACTGTTTTCCTTGTGAGCTGGGGAAATGGGCAAAGAGTTACACAAGAATCACATAACCACATTTTTACTCTGACTTTTTAACTGAGATAAGGTCTCTGAAAGGTAGAAGCATGTTTCCATGACAGCATGTATATAAGGAGCCTACTTCGAGCAGCAGGTCAGGTAAGACTTTACTGAAGAAGTAGTCGTGGAGATATCAACTGTTGGAAGAAGGAGAAGGAACCAAATGGGGATGAGGAGACAAGGGCAGAATTCCACAGAGGACCACGTGCAAAGATCTAGAGTTACAAGGGCATGAAAGAAATTCAGCAACCCCAGAGGAGGCCAGGTTGTCTCGATCATAGAGTGGAGGAAACAATAGTGCGAGCCCTGGCTGGAGGGCTGAGCAGGGCCACCACACGTGCCTGGGGCCCTTAAGGAAAGTTTCTTTTTTTTTTTTTAATACTTTTTTTTGAGAAAGAAGGACCAATGAGATAGTTTCAAAACAGATTAGTAGGGCAGTTATAATAATTAATACATTGCATATTGTTGTCTTGTAGTAGTTATTCATAATACAAGATGCAGACATGATACCTTGTCTAAAAATGATTAGTTCAAAACTTTCTTCTCATTGAACTAAGAGAAAGCAGCTGTATATCTATGCTAACCATTTTGTATATACAGATATATATATATATTTTTTTTTCGTTTCTTTCACTACAAAATGGTCCTTCATTTTTATCCCCCTTTTTTGTTCACTTTTGTCAGAGATGTGTATTCCATAGCCATTCATATATTGTAGATGCAAGAGGAACAGGAATCCATTGCAGGATTTTAAGGCAGTATGCAATCAGCCTTTTAAGACCAATCACCCTGCTACAGAGGAAGAAGACCAAAGGGACTGAAAGGGATTCAAAGGCCAGTTTGAAGACTTCGCAATTACCCAACTGAGAGCTGGTGAGGGCTAAAGGTGGGAGAGCATTTGAATGCTATGTTACCAACATGAATGGATGAAATATCTGCAGAGAGCAGTGGAGGACTCCTGAAATGATGCCTCAGGTGAAGCACTTAGTGGCCTATATGATAGCTGGTAAAAGATTTGTTGTAAGCCGACTATTATAGCACATTAAAGTGAAACCTATGGTTCTCGTCCCAATTCCCTCTGGTCCCTTATGCTATTTCTGTGTTTCCAGTGCTCCTCTCAACTTCTGTATCCAATTTCTCTGTGAGTTGCTTCTAATAAATTACAGTAATACACTGGATTTGAAGATCCTGGACTATCGAAATCCACATTCAAAAATCTCCAGACAGTGAAAGTGGATGACAATTGACTTTGAAATAAAGTCACAGAAAGGCAAAAAAAAAAAAAAAAAAGACTTGGAAATGACTGGATGTGTCTCAGCGACATTAAAGATGTTATCTTCATTACCTCCTCCTGTGTGGATTCAAATGCCAGTTTAATTTACAAGAGGCCACCCAGACACACCCAGAATAATTTTGCCTAGGTGCATGAGATCCGTCCCTGTAGCCTGGAAAGGTCAGCAGACCAAATGAGATATCACAGCATAGAAAACATTGAGGCCTCATTTGTTCATCTGCAAACAAAGGATTTCTTGCACTGGCAACTTAGCATTAATTCACTTTTTCCAATTAATTTAATATATATCACTGAATGCAGTGTTTTGGGTATGGTTTATTCCCAAGAAAACTCATGTGGAAATTTGACTCCCAGTGTGGTAAAATGGGGAGGTAGGGCTTTCAGCAGTTGCAAAGATCCAGGTCCGGTTGAGTGGATCAATACCTGTCATGCAAGAATGGTGTAGGTTTTCTCAGACTGGATTAGGTTACTCAGGAGTAAGTTAGGTCCTATGGGACTGGATCAGTTGTTCTGAGAGTTGTTTCTCTCACACGTATGCTCCTTCTCTATGCACCTGCTTCTTCTTTTCCTTTTTCTGCTCTGGCGAGTTCTTCCTGAGAGCCAGCCAGATGCTCCTGACCTCTGATGCTGAATCCATTTTCTTTACAACATAGTGCAATGAGTTGTAATCAGTATGGCCAATGCACTGATACATAGAATGAACTGTTACTTTTAAAGGAAGGAGTAGACTAGACTTCTCAAATAGACTGTACAAAGATTTTAGTGTGAGCAAGACTTCCTTAAGTTGTAATGAATATTCCCTGAAAAGGAAACAGCATGAGCCTAAGCACAATGGAATGAACAGTGCTCACAGCCTGCGCAAGGAGTAACACATTATTGGTATGTTCCGGGCATGTAATTCTTAGAGTTAGAAATTGAGAGAGTCAAAAAGGCATCTGGAGAGGAGGCTGGAAACTGGAGTTGTTACCGATGAAGTCATTTAGTTCTCCTCAGATGAGCAGTAAATGGCAGGACTGGCATGTGGATTTTGCAAGGCTGAGACCATTTCCCTTTGGTTGTCTTTTGGGCCTCATTTCGCAATTCCTCCTCCCTCTTTTGTATTCCACATAGACTTTCTCATACCATAGGTCCTTTACAAAAACATTCATTTCTATGTCACCGAAATTCCCTTGTTCCTCTCTTTACCTTCTTTAATTTCTCTTTTCTGAGACAGCACTTCTTTTGGACAACTTCCCATGAAAACATCTTCAGGACTCTTTTCCTTTTCTGCAAAGCTCTCACCTCTCTTAGGAATGATATATTTACTTATTTCTCTAGCTTGTGTCTTTAATGACCCCTAAAGGTGCATATATTAAAGGTTTAAGGTCCAGAGGGCTACTGGGAGGTAGTTAGACTTTTAAAAGCCAGAAACTAGATGGAGAAAGTCAAGGAGAGGCATGCAGTTGCATGGTGCATTGGTGTGCTCCTTCTGAATTTGTCTTTCACTTCCCAGCTGCCATAATGTTGGCATACTCTTCTGCCAGGTGCTGCTGCCATAATGTGCTACTTGACCATAGACCAGAAAGCCAGGGAGTAATTGATATGGACTGAAACTTCCAGAACTGTGAGCCAAAATAAACCTTTTCTTCCCCCAGTCCTTTTTTTTGTGTATATAGGAAAAGGTCAACGGGATGTTCAGGGTCTCACTACTAGATTGTACTTGTAGTGATCCGCCGGTTTACAGCCTCCCAAGAGCTGGGATTGCAGGAGCATGCCACCATGCACAGTCTCAATTGCCTTCTCAGTGCACCCCAGAGGGATGTGAGGCCAGCATAACAGGCCCAGGGATCGAGGCCCCAGCCTCTGAAGCTACTTGCAGGAGCTTTAATCCACTGAGCTATTTGGCTGGCCCCCTTTTATCTTTTATTACAGATATTTTGACAAAGCAATGCAGCTCTGCTGAACACAGTTATGTCATTATTTGATTAAGGTCTACCTACTTGACTGATGTTAATCCCACAAAGGTAGGGAATGGGGCTGCTTTCAAGGACCACTGCATCCAAACAGCTCAATAAATGAGATTCAGGGACACCATGCATATTTTGCTAAATCAATCACTCCAAATTTTCCTCATGGTAGTGTTAACCAGTATACCTCACACCTTCTGAGAAGGCAAAATGGAAAACTGGCCAATGGTTATAGAGTCATGGATTTGGATAAATAGAACAATACGCTGGCTTTCTTCTGCCTCAGGAAAACGATAATCAGCTGGATGCTCCTGGTAGCCCGTTAATACAGGAACGACACCACTGCTCTCAGGAGCCAAAAGATACACTTTATGGGCTACAATTAGAAGACTTTGATTATTGTGTATACCCTTAGGAAACTATCAGACAAATTAAGTCACTGAAAATTCATTAACCAAAATGAAAAAAAGAGAAAGGCATGGGGTAGTTCTTAAAGAAAAAGTGCAAAGTCAATTTTTGTAATTCAAGAATAAAGACAGTCAACACACTTTAGACAAGGGCAAACAAAAAAGCCAGAACACATGCTTCACATAGCACTTGACTCCTTCTTCCACTCACATGCTCAGCATACCCATATGCTCCTCTAGTACCTTGAACTGCATTTTTTTAACTCAGAGTATAAAACTGAAGTACTATTTGACTGTTCAAAAACCATTCTTATCTGAGTATGCAAAACTAATCTTAAAATATTATGGAGAAGCTTAGAAAGTACTTTGTACGGATGTCACTCTGAAGGAATATATCTATTTGGGTAGTGGATTTTCGTCATCAGAAAATTGCATCGATTGAGGCATTTTTAAATGTTTACTTAATGTTTTAAAATTTGTATGATCATTGTAAACATAACATTGATGCAAATGTACAAAATGTTGAAACTACGTTCATCATATTTTCCTGTGCTCCTTCATGGCTTGTGTCTAGGTGTTCCCCCAAAGCCTCATGCAGCGATGGGCCAGGCTTCTACAGTTTTTGATTGATCCATGGTCCAGTGCTGGGATTATGGGTGTGGGTGCTACACTTGCCCAGGGGCGGGTTGCCTTCATACAATATAAAGGAAGGAGAGAGGTGTGCTTGTCCTCCACTGCCACGAACTGGTGCCCTCTGCCACATGCGACTCCACCTGGGAGCCAGCTAAGTATGCACTAAAACTTCCCCAAACTGTGATCTAAGTAAACCTTACCTTTCTTAATTTTGGACTTCAGGTATGTTGTCTCAGCAACAAGAGAAAAGTATTCAATATGTACCTCTAATGTTATTCCTAAGGAAAGTAACACTATAGATTACCATTGTTAAAAATCTACACATATATAGAAAGCTCAGTGGATTAAAGCACCTTGCTTAGGCAGAGCGCAGGGGCTGGGGTTCAATCCCTGGCACTGCAAGCCATGCTGGCCCTGCCACTGGGGCATGCTGAGCCAGCAACTGATACAGGACTTGGTGGTGCATGCCTGTAATCCCAGCACTTTGGGAGGCTGAAAACAGGAGGACCACTATGAGTCTGATCTAAGTAGTGAGACCCTGTAGATCTTGTACTAAAATACATAAAAAATTACCTGTATATTAAAATATCACACTTATGACCATTTGATAAGCATGCCTAGACAATCAGTGGGAAAGGATAAGGAGTTCAATGAATGGTACTGGGATAACTGAAAAGCTTCTTACAAAGGAATAAAATTGGACTCTTCCTCATATAATACATAAATTAAACTCAAATTATACATATAGTGGAAGAACAAAAATGAAAAAAATAAAAGAAGTATAAGAGTAAATATTTGTGACCTTGGGTTATGGAAAGCCTTCTTTAATACGCTATGAAAAGCACAGTTAAATGGAAGGAAAAGAAAAACATGAAAGAGGACAGGGAGGAGTGGAAAGACTCCTTTTATCTTTAAGTGTCCAGAACAGACAAATCTATAGAGACAGAAAGCAGATCGGTGGTTGCCTAAGGCTGCAGAAAGAATTGAGGAGAGATGGAAAGCAACTGCTAATGGGCATGAGGCTCTGCCCGCTAATGGGTAGGAATGTTCTGAAGCTCATCGTAGTGGTGATTGCACAACTGTGACTATAATAAAAGCCATGGATCACACACACTAAATGTTGGGATTGAATGTGAGTGAATTATATCTTCATAAGGTCATTCAAAAGTAGAAAAAAGAGAGATAGTTTAGCAGTCTAAGCGTCTGGCTGGTAACTGCAAGGACTTGGTTTTGATTACAGGTACTGCATGCAGTGCGGCTGTGCTGGCCAGCAAAAGTGGGTGTGGCGGTGCATGCCTATAATCCTAGCACTGGGGAGGCTGAGAAAGGAGGATCAGTATGTATCTTAGCTGTGTAGTGAGAGCCTGTACCAGACAGAGAGAGAAGGAGGGAGAGAGAGAGAGAGATAGAGAGAGAGAGAGAGACAGAGAGACAGACAGAGAGAGAGAGAGACAGAGAGAGATAGAGACAGAGAGAGAGAGAGAGAGAAGGAGAAGGAGAAAGGGAGGGAGGGAGAGGGAGAGATTGAATTAAAAAGTGTAGAAAAATTTCTGGATATAGTCCCACAGTACTTCTGTGCTACATACATAAAGTTTATTTGTGTACATGTATTTTTTCTACATATAATTAAGTTTCCTTTATTGGCTAGTATACAATTTTTTAAATTAATTTTATTGAGAAACAAATAGCAATGAAACAGTTTCAAAACCAATTAATAGGACAGTTTGAATAATTAATGCAGTGCATATTGTGGTCTTCTTAGTGGTGATTCATACTACAAGACACAGACATGATATACTGTGCAAATACTATCAGTACAAATATTTCTTCTCACTGAATTAAGCAAAAGTAGCTGTGTATCTATCCTAACTATATTGAATACAGAGATACATAATGGTTCTTCCTTTGTATCCATTTTGTTTTTGTTCAGTTTTGTTAGAGATGGGTATTCCATTGCCATTTAAATATTGTAGGTGTATGAATTCAGCAAAATAATCCAATATAGTCCAGTAGTCCATAATAGTAGTGGGTTATGCATAGGCCTGGCAATGTCAGAAGTTGTGGACTGGAGCCTTTCACAGCTCAGCATATTAATATGGCTTTACTTTTTATACATTGTTTTTATAATTTTCTGCTGGATGGTTAAGCCCAAGACAAAGCAAGACTTACATAACAAGAAATGTGACTTTTGTATCTGATAAGTTCAGTCAAGTCCCCTCAGAATTTATCTTGTAACCCAGTAACACAGTTTGCAGATCCTTTGTCAGTATCAGCTATATGGATGAATCACTGATATTGTTTGACCAATTTGCTCTGTATGAAAGCCTGAGGGAATGTTTTCTTTCCACATGACTCTCCTTAGGCACACTCTACATCATTGATCACATTCCTCTGTGGCCCCATAATCTCCTTGATCAGAAAATTTGGGACGCATCTGACTTACGTGATGTTACAGTATAGGTTCTACTATGTCCTGAGTCTTCACTGACCTTGAAAAGCTAGGGTCAAAATTTTGGCTGTTCTTGCAACCCTTTTTTTCTTCTAATTTTTGGTCTGCAAGCTTAGGTTGTTAACTCTCCAGAAGAGAAGCTTATTATTACCCTATAATATATGAAGTTGGGTTTAACCTCACTATCTGTCTGAATATCAAATATCTTAGGCATAACATGGAACAGGTATTTTCTATCAGTATTGATATGACAAATTTTAAGTCCCTATAGAATATGAAGAAAAAAATAAAAATAATTTAAAAATAAGAATAAACAATTACATATTTTTACACAGAAACTTAGAAATCTAACCATATACAGCATTGTAGCAGGACAGTTCTGTGACATTTTCTTTTCTTGTCTCTTTTTTTCACTTACTACACTTTTTATAACAAACATTTACTTGTGAGAAAGTATGCCAATAATTGGTATGTCATGATAAGCAGTACATATTTAGAAGACCAGAATGACAAGCATTTGAAGCATGATCCTTCTAGTACACATTGCTATCTTCAATGCAGGTGCTTAGTTCACAGATATCAGCATATATAGTTAGTCGGGGTGAGAATCCTATTAACTGCTAGTTTCAAAAACCTGCCAATGATTCTCAGGATCATTGCTTAGCCCATCTTGTGCGTATAAATATATGGCTTTGCCTCTGTCATGTTTCCCAGCTTTTCTCCTTGCCCTCTCTTCATTGCCTAATCCTCAAGTTCTTGCTTTCCTTTTAATTCTGTTATACCTTTCTATTTGTATTCAATGTTTTGAGTTTTTAACTAGGGTGACTATACAATATTTACACATTTAGGTCTGTTTTATTTCACTTATGAGTACATGTTCAAGTGGCATCCAATTAAATATAAATGCTTCAAGGTTATCATTCTACATAGCTGAGTAATACCCCACTGTATGAAAATGCCACATGTTTTTTTCATCCATTCCTCATGTGATGGGCATCTTGATTGTTTGCAAGATTTGGCTATCACAAATTGTGCTGTTATAAACATAGGTACACATATATCATTATAATGTGATGTTTTCAGTTTCTTTGGGAAAATTTCCAGTAGGGGGATAGCTGGCTTGAATGAGATTTCCAGTCTTAGTTTTTTAAGGAGTCTCCACACTGATTTCTGAAATGGTTGCACCAGTCTACATTCCCTCCACCAGTGGAGAAGGGTTCCTTTTTCCACACAGCCTCTCCAACTTTTGTTTTTGGTTGATTTGTTTATGATAGTCGCTCTTTCTGGGGTGAGATGGTGTCTGTGTTGTTTTAATATGCATTTCACGGATGGCTAGTGATATGGAGCATTTTTTGTATATTTATTTGCTTCTTTAATTTCATCCTCTGAGAAGTGTGTGTTCATCTCAGATGCCCTTTTCTGGACTGGGTCTTTTAATTTTGGGGCCCTATTATGTTTTAGTTCTTCATAAATGCTACAGAGCAGACTTCTGTCTGAGTGCTTATTAGTCATGATTTTTGCAAATTTGTGGCTTGTCTTTTCACGTTGTTGGTAATTTCTTTTGACATGCAGAAACTTCTAAATATGAGGAGTTACCAGTTGTTAATTCTTTCAAGTATTACCCATGCGAATTGATTTTGTTCGTAAACATTTTGCCTGCCCCTATGTCTTCAAGAGTTTCTCCTACGTTCTCTCCCAGGAGACTGAGTGTTTCTCTTTTAATATTTAGATCTTTGATTTTAGCTTTGTGCATGGTGATAGTACTTGGTCAAGTTTTAATTTTTGGCATGTAGAGAGCCAGTTTTTCCAACACGATTTGTTAGAGTTTATCTTTCTTCCAGTATGTGTGTTTGCCCACCTTGTCAAAAATCATGTGGCTGAGTCTATCCATAAAACTTCTGCATCTTCTAATTTATTCCATTGATCCTTAGGTCTATTTTGTTGCCATTACCATGCTGATTTTGTCACAGGAACTTAGTATAATTTCAAGTCAGGAATTGTAATGCCTTCTGCCTTGTCTTTGTTGCCCTAGATTGCCTTTGCTATCCTAGGCCTTTTCTGATTCCAATTAAATTTTAGGAATGATTTCTCTAGTTCTGAGAGGTATAGTGGTGGTAGTTTGACAGGGATTGCATTAAATCTGTACAGCAATTTTGAGAGTATGGCCATCTTCATGATTTTGGTTCTTCCTATTCAGGTGCAGGGACTATGTTTCCATTTCTGAAATCTACAGTCTCTTTTTCAGAGTACTGTAATTTTCTTTGAAAAGATCTCTGACTTCTTTAGTGAGATTAATTCTGAGGTACTTCATTTTCTGTGGTGCTATTGTAAGAGGTATTGTTTCTCTAATTTCCCTTTAAGTGTCTTTGTTATATTTGTAGAGGAATGCTATTGATTTCTGGGTATTGACTTTGTATCCTTTTATGGTACTGAATTGTGTATAAATTTTACTAGCTTCTTGGTGGATTTTTTTGGGTCTTCCAAGTAAAGGATCATGTCATCTGTATCAAGTGATAACTCCTTTGTTAGCTATTCTTATTTCTTTTATTTTTCTTTCTTGTCTAATGGCTCTACTTAATGATTCTAAAACTATATTGAATAGGAGGGATGGTAGAGGACATCCTTGTCTTCTACAAGATCTGAGAGCAAAAGATTTCAGATTTTCCCGTTTAGAATTCTATTACCAGTTGGGTTGTCATAGATGGCTTTTGTCAGATTAAACTAGAGGCCTTCTATTCCAATTTTCTGTGGAACTTAACATGAATGAGTGTTGGACTTTGTCAAAACCCTTTTCTGCAACAATTGAGATGATCATGTGGATTTACATTTGGCTCTACTGATATACTGTATTACATTTATAGATTTGTGCATACTGAAACATCCTTGCATCCCTGGGATTAATCCTAGGTGGTCATGGTGTATAATCTTCTTGATTTGCTGTATGCTATTTGCTGGGAATTTATTGAGGATTTTTGTTTCTATATTCATGAGGGAGACTGGCCTGTAGTTCTCTTTTTTAGTTGCATCTTTTCTGTTTTTGGAATCAGTATAATACTTGCCTCCTGGAAAAATTTTGTGAGAACTTCTTCCTTTACAATTTCATTGAAGAGTTTGAGGCATATAGGGGTTCTATCTGTTGTACATTTTTGTAGTATTCAGCTGTGAATCCATCAGAACTTTGACTTTTCTTTCTCAGTAGGCTTTTATTACATTTTGTGTTTCATTGGCTGTTATTGGCTTATTGAGAGTTGTTATATCTTCTTGATTCAGTTTTGGTAATTTTACCTTTCTAGGTATCTGTCCATTTCATCTGTGTCTTCTATTGTGTGACAGTAAAGTTTCTCAAAGTACATATTGAGAATCTTCTGAATGTCCACTGGGTCTGTATTAGTTACACTCTTTTCAATCCTTATAGCTTGTATGTGAATTTTTTCTTTCTTCTTTCTGATGAGTTTAGCTAGTGTCTTATTATTTTTATTTAGTCTCAAATAACTAGCTTTTTATTCTTTAATTTTTGAACTGTTTTCTTTATCTCAATTGAATTAATTTCTGCTCTAATCTTTATGATTTCTTCCCATCTTTGGGCTCTTTGTTTGGTTTGCTCTTCCTTTTCTAGATATTAGAGGTGCATCATTAGTGTGTTTGGTTTCATTTGGTTTTCTTAATGTGTGAGTTTGCAGCTATGAATTTCCTTCTGAGAATTGCTTTTATAGCATCCCACAAATTCTGTTAAGTTGTGCTTGAATTTTCATTGAATTGTAGATATTATTGAATTTCTTGTTTAATTTCATCTGTGTCTCATTAGTTGCTGTGGAGAGTGTTGTTTAATTTTCATGTATTGATGGGATTTTTCTGTTTTCTTGTCTAATTTATTTCCTGTTTCACTGCACTGTGGTCAGATAATATGCATGGGATAATTTCTGTTTTCTTGCATATACTTAACTATGACCTATGAACTAGTATGTAGTCTATTTTAGAAAATGACCCATGTATAGCTGAAAAAAATGTGTATTCAGCTGTGATTGGGCGGAACACTTGTCCACCAGATACATCTGTTCAACTCTCTGGTTCAGTTCTGCTATTTCTTTGCTAATTTTTTGTCTGGTTGACCTAACTTTTTGGGATAAAGGGTGTTAAGATTGTCATATTGGATATTAGAGTTTTCATGTCCATTAAGATTTGTCTTACATAGTTGGGTGCTCCCGTGTTTGGTGTCTATACATTAATGAGCATTACCTCTTCCTCTTGAATTTTTAACCCTAACCAATGTATAGTGGCCTTCTTTATTTCATTTGATCATTTTGGTTTGAGCTTTAGACTGTCTGAGAACAGGGTTGCTAACCCTGCTTTTTCTGAGGTGCTGGGACATGTAGCATTGTTTTCCATCCTTTCTTTCAGCCTATAAATTTCTTTTTCAGTTAAGTGTGTATACTGTATATAGTATTTTGTTGGACTTTGTTTCCTAATCCACTGTGCCAGTCTGTTTCTTTTAATAAGTGAACTGAGTCCATTTACACTGATGGTTATAATTGAGATGTATTGATTTACACTCAACAGGTTATTTATGTGCTATTGTTTACTCCTTTTATCTTGTGCTTAATTGTTTGTCCTATTGGTGGGTTCCTTCTGTTCTCATTCATGGAGTTCTGCTCATTTTGGTCCCTCCCTAGATCATCTTTCAGTAGTCTGTGTAGGGTTAGCTTTGTCATCATGAAATTCTTTAGTTGTTGTTTGTCATGGAAGCATTTCACCTCTCCATCTTACCTGAATGAGAGCTTTGTAGGGTATAGTAGTCTGGGCTGGAAGTGTTTTTCATAGAGGACTTGAAGTACTCTGCTCCATGCTCTTCTTCCCTTCATGGTTTGTGCAGAGAAGTCTGTTGTTATTCTGATGTGTTTTCATTTAGATCTGTTTCTTTTCTCTATCAGCTTCATTATATTGTTCTTGTGCTGTATTTCTGGGATCTTGACTATTATATGTCTCAGTGTATTTTTAGTTGGGTTGAAGCTATTTGGCATTATGTATGCTTCAGTTACCTGAATGTCAAATTGTTTCCTCATATTTGGGATGTTTTGTGCTATTACTTCTGCCCATGTTCTTTTTATATTATTTGTATTGACTTCTTCTTTCTCATTGTTACCTATTAGTTTCATGTTGTTTTTCTTTGCATTGTCTTATAGGTGAGGAATTATTTTTTCCTTAGTCATAGTTGTTTTTAAGAGATATTTTCTTACTTTTTCACTAGCTATAACAGTGTCTTCAAGATCTGAAACTCTATCTTCACTTTCACTCAAATGGTTTTGCAAGCTTGCAACTGAAATTTTAAGTTTCTCTGTATCTCTTTGACTCTGTTTCATCCAATCTATTTCCTGTATTGTTCATTCAAGGAATCTGTCACTTTTTCTTCTCCTATGTTTTTTTTATCAATGTCTTCTTGAGAAGCAGTTATTAATTCTTTTACTGCATAGGTTATTTCTGATCTGATTTCCTCTATAAGTTTCACCATTTGATTCTTTACTTCAGATGCTATTAATTCAGAGAGTTCTTTTCATTTCAGAGATTAATTCTGATCTGAGTTCCTCTATACCTTTCTGCTGTTTTTTCTTTACTTCAAATGCTATTAATTCATACAATTTCAGCCGAGCTATTGTCCTCTGCACTTGTTCTGGGTGGGCTCCAGGTCTTAGATTGCATTTTGCTCCTTCTCTTTGTCATTTCATGTGGTACTGACCTCTGACCTTTGGTGTAGAGCTTTGGTGCAGTTATAACCTTAGCACTGAGTGAAATTCAGGTGCAGATCTGTTAAGTTTGAGTTTATCCATTTGTGCCTGGCTTGGGTCTAGGTGCTGTGCTCAGCTCCTACCTGCTGTAGCCCTTGGAAGTGAACCTGTTGTGTCTCTTGGCACAACAGTAAAGCTCTTGCGCCCCTCTGTTGTACCCCTTGACCAGGAGCACAGGGGTGTGCGGAAGCCCTCCAACCTGCCAGCCAGGGCTGGGCTTGAACTGGGTGTGGGGAGTCCTGAAAGTGCAGAAAACTTTCTCATGCACTTGATGGGCTTGAGAGATGGGCCCTGAAGGGGTGGAGGGGTCCTGAGAGTGCAGCAGATGGTCTCACTCATGCAATGTGCCTGTGTTTGTTCCGGAGAGGTCCCGCAGGCGCTGTACAGATATTTTTTTAAACACAAAATGAGAATAACTCACAAGAATTGATTGTTCTCCAGCTTGTTTTAATTCGCTAATGTGGATGGAGAAATTTTTAGTTTATAGCTTGAGAGATTTTTCTTTTACACTGATGCATTAAACTTGCTGGGAGGAAGTACTGGAATTCCTTACCCATTTCCGGTTGTTGGTGTTCAGGTTGTTTTGGCTGTGAAACAAACAATACTGTCACAGTCATCACTATGGATATATACTTGGTTACTTAAGAAGGAACTCAGTAGGTGGTATTCCCAGTTATAAAGTGCTCATCCAGAGGGTACGTGCATTACTAATTTGGGCAGATGTCACATCCAAGCGAGCTTTAAGGAAGCTTTAGTTCAGTCTTCTATGTGCTATGTCAGCTTCTCCCGATCAGCATCAACTGTTTCCAGGTTCTGAAAACACATCTAGGACTAGAACTTCACAGTTTTTCATATTTAATATACAATACAAGTTTAGTTGGACATAAGACCAGACAGCTTTCAGTACTGCAAAATCTAACTGTTGCTGCTTAATTAACACTTTGGAGAGTTGCATTTCATCTCTCCAATGCTTAGATATATATCTTAGAACATGTGCAGGGAGGTCTGGCATAAATAGGTTGCTTCCACCATGAGGGTTCTACCCTCAAGGTGGGTTAATGATGGCACCACAGAGTGCGTTCTGAAAGAGTGCATTTGGTTGGGTGTGGTGGCACATACTTATAATTCCAATACTCTTCGAAACTGAGGCAGGATAATAGAACGTCTCAATGCAGCCTGGGCTATTTAACCAGACCCTGTCTCATGTATACAAAGAGCAATAAAGGAGTAGAGGTGTAGCTCGGCTGAAAGGGCTGGGGTTCACTCTATTTCCAGTCTGTGTGAGTGGGGTTCAGTAGGCTCCTTCTAAGATTCTTTCAAGGTTCTTATTGCTCTGAACAAAGAATCAGACAAGACAAGGACAAAAAGCAGTAAGTTTTTACATTTTTTTAAGGTAGGAAAAGAAATGTGTTCTGCAGAGTGAAAGTGGGCCATGTGAAGTTAGGAAAAGTATGCTCTGCAGAGTGAGTGAGGGGTAATTAAAGGAGGAAAGGAAATGCATTCTATAAAGTGATAGCAGTCCAGAGATAGACAAAGAGGGGGAGAGAGAGAGAGAGAGAGTGAGTGAGAGAGAGAGAGAGAGAGAGAGAGAGAGAGAGAGAGAGAGAGAGAGAGAGAGGCCGACTCTTACATCCTTGCTTCCTAAGGCGGTCCTTTTGCCAGAATTGAGGCTGGCATTTCCTTATTGGTCTTCATGCAGCTCTTCCATCCATGTGCCCCAAATCACCCTGATTGACAGGCCATGCCCACTTCTGAGCTGGCCAACCACACCCTAATCCCTGCCTCAAATCTTCAGTGCCCTGCTGCCCTTGGGTATGAGTTTGACCTCCATTTGCACTCGCACACTCTCTGCCACCCTCACTTCCTTCCCACTCACATCTTTTCCCCTTTCCCTACAGATTGGCACAGCAAGAAAGCCCTTGCCAGGTACTGGCAGCTGATGTTGGAATTAGGCCCTGGGGCTCTCAGGAATAAATCTATTTTATTTCTAAGTTTTCTAGCAACACAAGTGGACTGTGGTAAGGAAAAATAAAGTGAGCACATCATAGTTTTATTATTTTTACAAATTTTATGATGCACATGTAAGGTGCTACATGTCAGGGTACTACAGGCTGCACAGTGATAGTGAAACTGTTACTACAGTAAAGCAATTTAAGCTATCATCTCACATAGTCATCCATTGCTTTGTGTCAAGGAATAGCTAAAATTCCTCATTCAACAAAATTCTCAAACATATTCTACTATTACTAACTATGGTCTTCGTGTTGCGCATTATGTCTGTTGACTTATCATGAGTTTTTTCCTAGCAGTTTGAATTTTATACATAGATTTCATGTCAACTTTATGTCTTACATTTGAATATATTGTTCCAGAGTCTACTATGTAATTTTTATTTAAAAAATTGGATTTGAAAAAAAAAACAAAAAACCGTTCACTAAAGAATGAATAGCTATTTAAATTAGTAATGTAACCAATATAGTAATGACTCTCCTTAGGGATGCATGAGAATACTTTAGAATTTTTATGTCAGTGTTTTATTTTGGAAGAGGAGGTAGAAGGCAATAGTTTTGATCTCAAATTAATGAATTTTTAAAGCAGAGAGAAGGTTTAAGTTCGTCCAAGGAAGTTTGTATAGATGAAAAATTTAGGGCCTGCATTTTATTATTATTAAAAATTTAAAGGACTTCAGCAATTATATTTCCAGTTTGTATACAGGGGAACTCTAATGTTGATACATTGTGTCAACTTGAGAAATCTAAAAGCTTAACTAATTAACTCAGAAGTTCTACATTCTGGGGCTTAGAGGACTTTACCTCAAGGATATTGTTCATTGTGTCAACTTGAGAAGTTTAGAAGTTTAAGTAACTCTCTTAGCAGGGGCCAGGGAGCCCACTGTGTAAGCATCCTGAGGCTGTGCAGGAGCAGGACACAGAGATGGTGTGAGCGCAACAGCAACGCCGAGGACCTGGAGTCTGTGAGCAGCCCGAGGGAGGAAGGGAGGCTGGAAGAGAGGCTTGTCCCGCCTTCACTTCTGCCACCTGCAGCCGTTGCCCCTCACCATGCCACCCTGCCTTGGAGCCTGCTCAAGCTCCATAAACTGTGAGCAAAGTAAACCTTTCTTTCCTTAATTTGTTAGTTTTTTTTTTTTTTTTTTTTTTTTTTTTTTTTTTTTTT
>PVKA01030763.1:0-26976 GCA_004027165.1 Ctenomys sociabilis | reverse complement strand
ACACCCTGTAGGATTTCCTGTGCAGGGCAGAGGTGGTTTTTGGGCATCCCATGCCTCCCTCTAGAAGATTATGATGACATAAGGCCTCATCAGGGACAACCACCCCCTCCTCCTGGTCGAGGTGGCTGGAGTGGTAGCAAAGCTCGGAATCTTCCTCTTCCACCACTACCACCACCACCTATAAGAGATCTACTGGACTACGATAGAAGAGAATGAAAGCGAGACTGCTATGACAGCATGGTTGGTTTCAGTGCTGATGAAACTTGGGACTTTGCTATAGATACATGGAGCCCATCAGAATGGCAGATGGTGTACGAAGCGCAGGGTGTCCCTGGGTATGATTATTCCTATGCATGGGCTTGTGGCTCTTATGGTGATCTTGGTGGACCTACTACTACTACACAAGTAACTATTCCCAAAGATTTGGCTATATCTATTATTGGCAAGGATGGTCAGGGAATTAAACAAATCCAGCCTAAATCAGGAGCTTCTATCAAAATTGATGAGCCCTTAGAAAGATCTGATGATTGGATTATCATCACAAGAACACAGAACCAGGTGCAGAATGCACAGTATTTGCTGAAAAACAGTGTGAAGCAGCATTCTGGAAAGTTTTTCTAACACTAGTGAAGAACTAAAGGAGTCCTGCATCTTTTTTTTTTTTTTAATCTGCTTTTGTTTAAAAAGCCAACATCCCTCTGCTTCATAGGTATTCTGCCTTTGAAGTGTAGTGAAATCTTTGCTGTTCTCCAGGTATAATGTTTTAGTTCCTTACAAACAGGGTTGGGGGAGGGTGTGAAAAAACTAACATTGAAATTTTAAAACAGCAGCAGAGTGAGAGAATTTTATTTTTTGTTCATTGCCTGTGGTTTAAAAAACATTCCCTCCATTGTGGAGGTCAGTGTGGAGACTCCTCAAAAGAGTAGGACTAGAAATCACATTCAAGCCAGCTATCCCCCTACTGGGAATTTTCCCAGAGGAACTGGAAACATTGTATCATAGTGATATGTGTACCTACATTTATAGCAGCACAATGTGTGATAGCAAAATCTTGGAAACAACCAAGATGTCTGTCATGAAGAATGGTTGAAAAAGATGTGGTATTTCTATATAATGGATTATTACTCAGCTAGTAAGAATGATAAGCCTGAGGCATCTATACTGAAGTGGATGCCACTTGAACATACACTCATAAGTGAAATAAACCAGATACACATGTAAATGTCGTATAGTCTCTCTAGTGTAAGAAGCGAAAAGCAGAAGTGCAAATGGAAATGTGCAACAACTATGAACAGTTGAGTCAGATGAGGCAAAGTGAATGGCATATGCTACAGGACACTAATCAGCTTTTATTCTGGATGGCTAACAACCTAAGTTCAAAGATCAAAATTGGAGAAATAGAAGAACCACAAGGCCAGCCAACATTTTGGCCCTAGCCTTTCAAGGTCAGTGAAGACTCAGGACATTGGAGAACCTGTACAGCAACATCATGAAACTCAGTTGAGCTCCAAATTTTCTGAACAATGAGATTATGGAGCCACAGTGGCAAGAGATTAATGATCTATCGTGTGCCTGGGGAGAGTCACATGGAGAGAAAACTTTCAGGCTCTCACAGAGAGCAAACTGGTCAAGCATTGGCCGTGCCTCATCCACATGGATGACACAGATAAAGGATCTACAGAATAATGTACAGGACTACAAGATAGACCCTGAGGGGACTTCACTGACCTCATAAGAAACATAAAGTACATGTGTTGGTATATAGGTTTTGCTCTATCTAGGTCTTAACCATCCAGCAGAAAAGTATAAAAATGAAGTATACACAGCAGGGCCATAATAATAAGTTGAGCTGTAAATGGCTATGATTAACAACTTCTTCAGATAACACACTATTGTGGAATGCTGGACAGTGTTGGATTGTGTTGTCGAGTTCAAGCACCTAAATTAGTTGAATGACAATGGAGTGCCCATCTTTGACAGGCGTAGACAAGGGAAGGGGTATAGGAAGGAAGAATCATGATGTGTGTGTATGGACAGTACAGTTGGGATAGATAACGCCATGCTTCTATATAATTCTATGAGAGACAAGATTTGCACTAATGGTTGTTGGACAGGATATTATGTCGGCTTCTAATACTATGGACAACCACTAGGAAAATAACAAGGTAGAAAGTATTAATTATTGAATCTTTGTTGTAATTCAGATACAAAAAATAAGATACACAAACAGCTACACTGTCTTAATTTACTGATAAGAGACATATGGTATAATAATGTCTGTAAGTATAATATCATGTGTGCACCTTCTATGATACCAAAACATTATGAAAACAGTATGTATTAGTTTATGAAATCCATCTTGTCAAGGTATCTTAAAACTGTCTCATTGACATTTGTACTTCAATAAAGCAAAAATAAAAAAAAATTAATTCCCTCATGTAATTATTGTGAACACCTTGTTTTGTGTGGCCACTATAAACATTTAGAAGAGGGACAAGGAGGAAAGTAACAATGGCTTATGTGTCCCTGGCATCTGTTCAGGGACAGAGCAGAGTGCAGAATGTAATGCTCCTTTGTAAGAAACATTTTATGATTTTTTAAAATAAATTTAGTGAATCTATTTTTCTGATCATTTTTAAAAATAAAGACAGTCAATTTTCAAATGATGGCTGAATTTCCCAGTGCACCCTCAACTGAACACTACTGTTCATATTCAGTTCCTCTGTTGGAAATAAATACACTATATCTCTTAGATACAGGCAAAATATATTGGCAAATACAATTCTGGTGATTTTCTTGATGGTTTCAGTCATTGCTTGGGAAGAAATTCCATCATACATATCATGCTTGTAATAAGCTGGAGGATTTTTGTTTTAGCAAATTCTTGCCCCTACTTTTTAGCAGTTTTCTATTAGTTGTAAAAAACCAAGGTGGGCAGCAGTAGTACAAATTGAAAGAGCAATATAAGTAAATTATTGAAGCTAAATTAGCAGTGGGTTTTATTAAAGTAACACTTGGTTATTGAAGTAAGTGATGGATGCTGAATAAATTCTGATTATCTTTATTACATTTATCACCTATAAACTTGTTAAACTGTCAACCTTCTACTGTCTGCTAAACTTTGTATAAATATATATGCATATTTTTCCAATGTATTCAAATTGCAAGGAAAACGTACCATTTATCTGTTGCGTGTTGGATTATGTAGGAAATGTTTGTGAACTATTCAAAAACAAGTAGAAAAAAGTTCCTGTGGATGTTTTATGTAGTATCCTGGCATTTTTATTGATAGTTTAAAAGTTTTACTGCACAATAAAACTCCCATGATGCTAGATTTGATGTGTGCCCAGTTTGAAAAAAGGTTGACTGACACCTGTAAAAATTGTTGAAATGTTCCTCTTATAAGGAAATACAGTAATCTTACATATTAAAAAGTGAATTATATTCTTTCAACTAATATCAGTCTGTAATGATTCTCTTTATACATTAATGAGAAGTGAATAACTGGAAGACTATAAAACTTCTACACAAGTGTTGTTGGTAAAATTTAGACCTGTGATCAAATGATATGAATATGTGTTATGAAATGTGAATGTGCTCATTTTATACACCTAAGTTGTACCAATAAACATAGCTAGAATTTTAATAAAATGATTGCAGGGCCAGCCTGTTAGCTCAGCAGACTATAAAGCACCTGCTTAGGCAGAGCGCAGGGGACTGGGTTTGATCCCCAGCATGCAGTGCGGGTCCCACCCATGGAGTGCTCTGAGATGGTGATTAAGATTAGGCGTGGAGGCGTGTGCCTGCAATTCAAAACTTGGGAGGCTCAAAGCAGGAGAATCACGATGACTCTGATCTATATGGTGACACCATCTAGAGCCCGTAGACCCTGTTCTAAATACAAGGAAAAAAAAAAAAGATAATGGCATCATAATGGCACAGGTGAAGACATTCTGAAATGAATGAAAGTAAAGTAGGGAAATTATTAACACTGTGATACACTGTTCTGTATTTTGGTTAAATGAAAAAATAGTGTGAAACTAACAAAAGACATAAAATTAAAATCAGAAAAGTGGGAGTGAAGGCAAAATCTATTTCTCACAGATTTGATGATAGCCCAGTGAGTTCACAACTCAGACCAAAATATAAAGAACAAACTTGAAACTGTTGTGTGTACAGTGGCCTAGGTGAGTATCACCAAGATCTTTTAATTTTTCTAGCCAATTCTGATGATTAATTGTGGTGCAGGTGTGGCTTTGTGTCGAGAAGGACTGAGACACAATCGCAGTGACATAATCATAAGTCAAGTTGTCATAGTTAAAAGGTGATAGATGTATACTCTGTTCCTGATTTAGAGAGATAGGGAGGAAAGTGCTTCAAACAAAACTGTTTCTAAATTTATTTTTTATTAATATGTTTAATGCATAATTATCACATTCATCATGGGTCACTTGTTCTTCTATGTAACATAACTTCATTTCTTTCACATTTCCTTCACCTCTTCAAACAACCTTCTGTTCTCTATTAATAAAAACTGTGTTTCCATCTTATTTTATTTCAATTCTTTCTTAGTAGTCGAGGCAAAATGGTTTTATTAAATATAATTAGTTAGCATCTCTATATATAATCCTATACAATAATATGTCTTATAACTACCATTATTAAATTCCTATCATTTTGTTTAGTGAAAATCTATATCTTTTCTATATTTTTTACTATTTCCATTCTCCTTAAAAATTTAAAACAACAAACCTATATGCTAAGAAATGACAAATTTGTGGAAACAATATATATAATAACATTACAAAGGATAACATAGTGAATGCTCAGAATGGAAGTTCTATAAAAATGTAACAACTCAATTATGTCCAAGAATATTTAGATTCACTTGTTAATTGAAGTTCACTTGTCGCTGAATTTAAAAAATTTTGACTGGGTGTAATTCTTATTGCTTAATGCATATATAGAATAGGTGCCACACTCTTGTACTAGTAGGGTTGATGAAGAAAAACAGGAACTGGCAAGATGACAACTCACAGTGTGTCACTGCCCTGCCCAAAGTGGCGTGGGTAGTCATTGATAGTTCTTTGTTCCCATCTCTACTTATCTTTTTCATTCTGCCAGTGATGAGAGTGTAGGTGGGTGGTATTGAGGCCACATAAAAGGTACTGTTTTTCACTTCTTTTTGCTCCCCTAGAGACTAGGCCTGAGTAAGAGACTCTCTGGGCCACTCAAAACACTCTTCTGTATTACATCTCCTAAAAACATTTCTATAATATGTTTTGGTAAAGTATGTTACTCAATAAGAAAGACAACTCAATAGAAATGAATGAAAGGTTGATTAGATTTTGCCCATTCTCTATCCTGATTGAAAAATGTGTAATACCTGAAGAGGAAAAATTATTGCCAGAAGAGCAACACCCTCTTTTCTCTTAGAACCTGTTGAAGGAGGATCCTTGTGGACCCTTGCGTCCCATCAACACCTTCTCGGGTCTCATAAGCAGCATGCATCTTCATGGATGTCAGTCCTTGGTGAAATGAGTTAGTGGATTATTTTGTTGTTGAAAACTCAGTTTGTAGATGCTCATGCTGGCTTGCACCTGTAGTCTCAGTTACTTGGGAGTGCAGGGTCAAAAGATCTCAATTTCAAGCACATCCCAGGCAATTTATCAATTTAAGTAAAATCCTAATGGAAAAAAAGAAATAAAAGGCTGGTGGTTGAGTTTAATAATAGGCCCCCAAAATAATTTAACCAAATGAATAAATAAGAAAAAATGATTTACATAGGCTTGGTATGTACTAAATATTCAATGTATATTTGCTGCCTTGATCTGAAAGCATCATTTATAAATTTATACTTATATCCCATATGCCAACCTCACAGTGCCAATTGCCTGGAGAATATGGATGGTGTTATTATGAAAATATCATGGCAGAGGTGTAATGGAAAAACAAATTTTATTTTGAATTCCAGTGAAAGAGTGTTTCATTGCTTCTAAAATCATTGTGTCCAATGTTGTTTACCAAAGCAAAATCAAGCATGCTATAAGTCAATCACAGATGTCCCTGTAGATTATCTCTATAGACACAATGCCAACATTAACTAAAAAAGAAGCAAAGCTGAAATAATGTTCTTTTGGGAGGCTTTCAAGCAACAGCTAGGACTGAAGAAGAGTGGAACAGCTGGAATCACATGTCCAGGCCAAGAGGAACTGGTGTGGCACCTGAAGAGAGACCACAAACAGCTGCCAGAGAACATTCGGGCAACAGCTCTGTAGACCTCTTCAGAATTGTGACCAGCTCCTAGTAGGGAGAGATGCAATGACTTAAAAATAAATGAACGCACTGTCAAGCTTCTTCTATCTTTAGAAATGCATAGTAAAGTGCTTATAGTTAAAAAGCAATCAAGCCTACAAACTTATTGACCCTCAGAAGAGAAGCTTAATGATATTATTACACTACAATAGAGGATGTTGAACTTATCATCACTGTCTGTCTGAATATCAAACACCTTAGACATAACATGGAACAGGTACTTTCCAACAAATGTTGATATGCTAAACTTTAAATCCTTATAGATTGTGAAAAACTAAAATATAATTAGACAATTATACATCTTTACACAGAAATTTAGAAATCTAACCATATACAACAGTGTAGCAGGACAATCCTATGACTGTTTCTTCGTCTTATTTTCTTTTACTACTTTTTCTTTAAAAAAACACATTTACTTGAGAGAGAGTATAGCATTAATTGATATGACTATGACATTAGAAGGACCATTGTTCAGTGAATATACATATATATCTGTATATACAAAATAGTTAGGGGCTGGCCAAATAGCTCAGCAGATTAAAGAGCTTGCTTAGGCAGATGTGGGGGCCTGTCATTCAATCCCTGGGCCTGCTGTATCAGCCCTACCCCCAGAGTGTGCTGTGATGGCAACTGAGGCTGGGCATGGTGGCATGCACCTCCAATTCCAGCACTTGGGAAGCTGTAAACAGGAGGATCACTATGAGTCCAATCTATGCAATGAGACCCTGCAGACCCTTCCCTAAAATGCAAAAAAAAGAGATAGATATACAACTACTTTTTTTGTTCTTCAATGAGGAGAAACATTTGTACTAATATTGTTTAGGCAAGATATATCTGAATCTTGTAATATGAAAAACTTCTACAAAGACAACAATATTCAATGCATTAATTATTGTAACTGTCCTCCTAACCTATTTTGAAACTATCTCATTGCTATTTCTTTCTCAATAAAATTAATTTTTTTTAAAAAATCATAGAAGAATCATATTTTTAAAAGCAAGCAAAATAGGACCTGAGATTCACAGGCATTTCTCTAGCTCACAGAAATTGAAATTAAGTTGGTCTGGGATAGTTTGCATTGTGAAAATATTTCTTTACTGTGTCTCCACTAAGACTGCGTTTTTAAAAGAGCAGTGTACCAATTTAAAAATGACCATGTGTCATTATAAGGACACAAATTACAAGGACCACACACATCTATGCACATACACATTTCTTATAGTGACTATAACATAACATAATGCCTATCATTAATTTTGCAGAGAGGTCAAGAAAGTAGTATTATCAGCAATAAAAGAAGCCAAACAGATTTTCAACACAGTCAGAATTAAGCATTAATAACGTCTCCATTTTATGCCTTAATTGGATGTGATTTGCCTCTGATAGTACCTTTCATTATCAGTTCAGCAGGGCATCTATGTGTTCTATTTGAGGTGTCCGTTGTTCTAATTATTTCTACATGCCAGCAACCCTGAATGCATGTTAAATAACACCAGTGAAGCATTTTGAAAAGCAGAAGTATGCTCAAATACATTATAGGTACTGCCACCCTGGGATCGCATTTTATTCTCTGGATTATAGGATGCTGTGTGACTATTTTACATTGACAACCATTTGTATTGATTGAAGGGGGGTGCACAGTGCTCATTACAGAGTTGCTAGCAGTGTAATTAGAGAATGGCCCCGTGCTGGGCATATTAGAAGCACATTCCTCCTTAACACTGTGTAGCATGTAATGCCAGAAGCTCTGTGCAATGTATCCTTTGTAGGTAGAATTGTTTACAATTAGACAAGGGTGGTAGCTATCTTTTCTTTTTTATTCACCAGAATTCTGATGTTGGGATATTATGCAAAGGGTTTACCATTCATAAAATTATTTAATAATGGAATTGCTTATAGTATGATTTGCTTCTTTTTAGATTTTGGCCTAACGTTGAAAGCATGAATTTGAATTTAGAGTTTATCTTTTGCTAGTTCTATGAACTTTGAGAAATTTATTCATCATTTCAAACTTCAGTTTTCTTATCTGAAAAACAAGGTTAATGATATATTGCTAACAGCACTTATGAATAAAATAAATTTTGGGCATAGAGTAATTGGTAAATGAAAAAATGGTATATGAAATAATCATGGTAAATATGGTACATAAATCAATCCAGGGCTGGAGATATAGCTCAGCAACACAAGCACCTGCCTGCTAAGCCCAAGATCCTGAGTTTGATTCCCGCTCCCAAAAAGCAAGACAGAAACAATAAAAAGAAAGAAATCCAATTTGTATATGCATTATTTTTCATTAAAATAGTACTAATCTAAGCTTATGGCAAATTTTTCTCAACTATTAACCAAAAAAAAATATATATATATAGACTCTTGTAAGAGCATTCTTATTTTTTAAAAGATTAGTTATATATTCTATATAGAATTCCTTTGAGGGACAGTTGGCTATAATTTTTTTCCACTTCATGAGTTTTCTTTTTACTCTATTGGCGATTTTTTTGATAAGTAGAAATTTCTTTCATTTTTTTCTTTTCTTTCTTTTTTTTTTTTTTTTTTACAAAGGCAGGCCCATTTAATACTGACACAGTTAATAAATAAAATCATAAATATTTTTCATCAAGCTACAAAACATCATCATTTGTAGAACAAAACATATGAGAGGATAAACACACAGAAACACATTAATGGTAGAAGACGTGTTTTTTCAAATCTCTGAGAAATTTCTTAAAATGATGAGATTCCCAACTGTCAATTCTTTGAAGTATTTCCCATGCAGTTTGTTTTGTCTTCATGAACTTTAACAACCTCTATGCCTTTAAAATTTATATCTACTTACTCTTTCAGAATATTTAGTGTTTCAGTTTTAATATTTAAATCTTTGATCCATTTTGACTATAATTTAGTGCCTGGTGATAGACAAAGGTCTAATTTTAGTCATGGAAATAAATTAGGCCCCCCCAAATTTGAAGACCCAATCCAAAAATGGACATCTGAGATGAATACTTACTTCTCGGATAAAAAAAATACAAATGGCAAATAAGTATATAATAAAATATTCAACATCACTGTTTATTCCAGAAATGCAAATTAGAACAACACTGAGATTCCATCTCACCTTAGAAAACATAGCTATCATCAAGAAGTCAACCAATAACAAATGCTGGAGTGGCTGTGGGAGAAAAGGAATCTTTCCTGACTGTTGATGGGTGTGTAGATGGGCTCAATTGCTATGGAAATCAATGTGGAGATTACTAAACAAATAAGATTGGAGGTCCCATTCAACCTAGCTATTTACCTCCTGGGTATTTTTCCAGAAGAATGGAAAACATCATACCACAATGCTATAATATGTCTGTCTTTTATTTATTAACTGTGTCGGTATTAATATAATATAATATAACTTTTTAAACCAATTTTACATGCTTATATCTGGTAACCTAAACAAGTAAGTTGAAGACAACATTATGTAATATAATAACCACTGTCCAATTTCTATTGTTTTGGGTAGTGAAATTCTGAACCATAATCTAGTGTGTGTGTGTGTGTGTGTGTGTGTGTGTGTGTGTGTGTGCGTGCTTCTATTTTGTATTCTCTTTTAAAAAAATCTGTTTTTCTTACTTTACCATTTTACCGGTAGCCCAGGCACCAATAGCCTCACAGCACTCCTCTTCTCCCATGATTGTTTCCTATTTATTTGTCGAAATGTCTGAGTTTCAGGTAGCTTAAAACAATTCTGGATGTGGATGCACCATAACTTGAGATTCTTGACCACTTGACAACTGAACTGCTCCCAGGCTTGGCGAGGAAATGCAGAAGGGAGAAAAGGAGGCATTTGCTTGTCTCTGAGTACACGGATCCAGGGCTTGGACACCCTGTAGTTCCTCCTCAGCATCACACAGAAACCACTGATGCTGTAATTGAGGAAAGCATCAATAGTGTTAACATGTTCTCTCTTACAATCTCTGTTCGGATTTTGTGTCCTAACTAAGGTACCTGGGTTCTCCTTTTTCCTCTGCAATAGGGCTTTTAGGACACACAATGAGAGCAAGCTGATCTGGATCCCAGTAGTTCTGTTTCCCGTTAGCTCTGAGAGCTACAGATGGTTGGTTTCTTGTAGTTTCAGTGTTTTTCATTTAAACAATGCCTATAATCATAGCTACTCTTTAGCTCTCTTGGCTGAAAAGTAAATAAAAAAAATACAATAGTACATTTACATAAGTACCTATCCTTATTTTATTTGAGTGACGGAGTATGGACCACACCTGAGCATGAGTAAGGCATGTGTAATGAAAGCATCTCAGCTCTAGAACATATATATCTGGAAAAGTATTCTCTTCTCTAATCAGAATAGAATGCTTACCACATATACTGCCAAAACTCTTAAACACACATTAGTGACAAGAAAACATTTTAAGAAATTTCCCTTCACTCATACTGGACAATAAATAATGTAGGGCAAGGCATTTAAATTCACACCCTTACACAGTAGCATCTTTCCCTTCATCTGAAAATACCTCACCATAACTTGCCACCCTTCAGAGGTCTGCCTTCTTTACTGTAATCTCAGCCTTCCCAAGGTGCACCATAGCAATACAGATGCAGAACAAAATCACAAGTCAGGACTTGGTGAGAGCTGGAAGACTGTTTTAACATATGCAGAAATCTGATTATGACTGGAGAAGAATGATGACATGAAGGTGTAGGTGTCACGGGTTAAACCAAATATTTTGAGGCAATATGTTCAGAAACTTTAACAAAACATTTGATGCTTCTATTGAAGAAGTGATAAGTCTTTCAGGAATTTCCAGGAATAAGATGTAAACTTCTTTATAATTTTTCTCTTCCTAAGCAAAAATCCCCAGGAAAGATAGTTATTTTTGAAACAGAAAACAGAAGAGTAAAATAATGTCAAGTCAGTAATACCAAACTGAGGCATTCATTAATTTTGCTCACGGGATGCTACAAGGGGTACTCTTAAATACTGGAAAAGTGCAATGTTACAAAGTTTTAAATAGTGAAGTACAAGAAAGTACAAAGGATGACCAGTGCATAGAAGTATGAACTTCCTCTAGTTTTAAAGCTGATAAGATACTCAATTTTACATATTAAAACATTGATATATCGTTTATGATAGCAGACATTGAAAGGGACATGAAAATGTTCATAAATAGGGAGACATTGTGCTATACTGAAACAATAGAATTTTATACAGCCATTAAAAATGAGGAATTGGAATAAATTTACACTCATTTTTTTTTGAATTGCTATTGAGGTAAATATATTAGGCTCCATTTCATAGAAAGCAAAAAAAGTCTATGTGTGTGTTTTGCAGAAGAGAAGAGGTTAGGGAATATAGAATCACTCATAATTAATGATATTGTAATAGGTGAATATTTATGAATGAGAAACACAAACCCTATAAAAGAAAGATAGCCTAAAGGTATTCTGTGTTTCATAGAGATACATAAAGAGGAAAAGAATAAGGAAGGACTGGGGCAGCTCATTTTTTCTAAATACGGTGGCACAGCGTGCTTCTCTAAGGTTCCAAAAGGGATACATGGGAAGGTGCTTTCAATCAGCTTGCTGGGACTAAAAGACTGACACACTGACACTCCTGGTATGTGCATGTGTATGAATTTATGCTCATATATGTAATTATGTACATGCATGAGTACTGTCATGTATTACCTAATGAAAGGCATACGTTCTGAGGAGGATGTTATTTGCTGGTTTTGGGATTGTATGAATGCCCTGGCGCATTCTCATATAAACTAAAATGTGAGTAGGCAGTGTCATCAGGTGCTGCAATCTGCCATCAAGTGCGTACATTATGGGTAGAAATTCTGTATGCGACTATACATAAGATAAGTTCACAGGTCAGTAATACAGGACTCAAGTGGAATCCAGAAAAGTGGAAAAAAATAACTGATCTAAAGAAGCCCCACCTATGTGATCACATTATTCACCTATGTGCATAGATGAAATTGATTGATATGTATGCATAAAGAACATTTGCATAGTATCAATATAAATAACAACTAAATTTAATTAAATATATTTTTCTAAGCATAATACTAATAAATAAAACAATGGAACAGTGTGCAAAACATCTGTGAAGGTAGTTGCTTTTTTTTTTTTCAGAACTGGGGATTGAACTCAGGCCCTTGTGCTTGCCAAGCATGCACTTACTCCACTGAGGCATCTCCCCAGACCCTTAAGACCTATTTACATAGATACTCTTATGTAATAATTATCACATCAGATAAAGATACTCATTTCCAGAAGTGTCGTGCTATATTTAAAAAAAAATTGTCTTTATTATGACACTATAAAACTATCACAGACATAGAATATATTAATATATATGCATGCAACAATATGTCAAATATTCATAAGTTCAGTGGCATTTATTATCCTTAATGTGAGTGTGTAGTTTTTAATGAAATAATTTTCATTTCTCAGTAACTCGAAGGAAGGAATGCTAGTATAATGTCACAAAGGTCTGGTAACAAAGAGATTTAGTAACTTGGAAACAATCTCTTTTCCAACATGTACCAACACTTTTTTAAAAATGTATTTGGTACAGGGTCTCACTGCTCATAGCGATCCTCCTGTTTCCAGCCTCCCCAGCACTGGGATTACAGGTGTGTGCCACACCCCTGGTTTCCATGATCGGCAAGCACAGCATGCCTGGTTCCGGCGCTGGCATGGTAGGTGATAGCTAGGACCAAACTTGGGTCCTTGTGCTTGCCAGGCATGCACTTTGGCTGCTGAGTTAAGTCTCCAGCCCTGCCTCTTTATCTTTTAAAAGGACTGTGTTTCCAACATTGAGCCTATCGTCAGTAATTTTTCAACACATGTATTATTGGGATTCTCTAAAAGAATAAAAACAACTTGTATATTCTAAGAGGGGATTTATTAGATTAGCTTATATTCTCAGAGGCTCAATTTGTCACAGAATGATCATTTGCCAGCTGGAGAACCAAGGAAACAGTGGCTCCCCTGGGTGTAACCTGGAAGCCACAGAAGAAGAGGGTCTGAGGGTAACGCCCTTGCCATCAAGGGCGCATATTTTAGACCTTTCAGCGGTACGAACAGCCCACTGAGGTGATGTGCCATATGGCCCTGAGAGAGGCACTGCTGTAAGTCCATATTTACAGGCTGAAGAATCTACAGTATGATAGCCGCATATGATGCCATCAGTAAAGATAGGATCAGAAGAAGAAGTACCACTCTAGGATAATCAAGATTTTGCAAAAGACAGCTTACCTTTCCTTCTTTCCTTCTTTTCTTCCTTCCTTCCTTCCTTCCTTCCTTCCTTCCTTCCTTCCTTCCTTCCTTCCTTCCTTCCTTCCTTCCTTTCTTCCTAACTTCCTTTATTTTTTTTTTGTTTGTTTCATCCAGGTCCCCAAACTACTGCAGACTACTGTGCACATTCAAGACAGTCCGTCCCTTCCCCGTATGCTACCTGTGTCACAGTTATCTCTTGAGACGCCTTCACAGACACACTCAGCTGTGTGCTTCACTAATTTTCTCTGCATCTCTTAATCTAATCCAGTTGGCAACCAAGATTAGCCACCACAAATCATAAGCCCTAATATGGTGGCACCTTAATTTTTATCTTTAAAAATGATGCAACACTAACACTTTTTCTACAATACAGCATTTCCTTGAGATTTTATTTTTACTCAAATATTGGTAAAAACGAGAAAACAAACCACCCAAATGATAACTTGGAAAACAGTTGCTATCCTCAAAATGTTATTAACTGAGAAAAAAACTGCAATTATTTGGCTTTCCATTAAACAGAGCTGGTTACCACCTGCCTTTTCCCTTTACTTTTTCCTCCTTTATTTACCATACAGTGGGACTTTTGAGTGAAGGAATGGCAAACAGTTAATAAAACCTTTGATGGGTATTAATTACTTTCCACTTAATTACCTGCCATGTGGATCTTGTTGAGCTATTGATTACTGGCAAACATACATCCCAGTGGGGATAAGTGTGATTTAACTTCATCCAAAGAGTCAATTAGCCCAAGTAACATAGGGAGAGCTGGTGCTTCGCCTCAATAGCTAGGCTTTCTTGCCAAGAAGAGTAGATAAGCCATTTATTTGTTCATTAAAACACAGTATACTATCAACAGGAGGCACTTACCAGGTGTTGCTGAGATTGGTAAAATGTCACTGTGTCATAAAAGGTTAGCTGCATGGTGTAGAAGCAATATGGGCAAAGGGAGGCTTGCTTAGTGGAGAACCCTAGACAAACTGGGAAGGGGTTAGAGTTCACCCTATTGTATAGCACAGTCCTGCAACAGTCCTCTGTCTCATATTATTATAACCAAATAACTTTACCAAATACATCTAAACACATCTGCCCCTCATAATGATAAAGTTACCTTTTGTGGCATAATTCTGGAATTCCAGATTATGTTAGGTCAAAAAAATCAAGATGTTTTCTGAAATTTCACTTGATAACATGTACCTTTCTGGGAGAAAGTCAGTAGATGCATTAGGAGGGAGAATGAAGGAGGAAGTGAGAGAACGCTTCCACAGATCAAATGTTTGAATGACCTTATGGCTACAAAATTAACGAATGGATATGCTTACAACTTTACTCATTAAGCTTCCAGTTATTATTTTAAAGTACCCAAATTATATAGTTTTACACAGTATCCTTATATATTAACTTAATCCTGTGAGATTTGTTCAACTCTAGATGTTAGAGGCGAGAAATTGAAGACTACACTAAATTGTAGGTTAGTGTTAGAACTTTGTTCAATAAATGTTGTAAAGTATGTTTTTAATTTGTAAAATTTGCACTAATACTGAAACCGAAAATAAATGATCTGTGAATTGAAAATTTAGTAATTTGCTTTGAGCTGAGCATGGTGGTGCATACCTGTAATCCCAGTACAGAAAAGGCTGAGGCAGACAGATTGCTGAGAATGTGTAGCCACCTGGGCTATGCAAAGAGCTCTGAGACAGACAGAAATACAATGTGAGTTCTTGTCTCAAAGGAAACAAACAAAAAATTGCTTTGACTTTGGAATTCAGTATATCTTCAATCTAACAGTGCTAATATCTTAAATTCAATGTTATGTATGTGTAAGAATTATCATTTTTCAGTTAAGAAGAGGTACCAAGACTTTATAGTTTAGTGTTAAGTAGCCATTATAATGTATTTCCCAGATTATTTGTAATATCCATGTGTAATTTAAGAAACTAGGAATGGAGGATTAGATATATTTAGGGAAGTTGGCTAACGACATTTAAGTTCTTAAATACAGACTTGATACCACGTCTGTAGACTTTAAATCTTTCTTGCACCGCTCTGGGTGGTCCTTGAGAATAGCTTTCAGGTATGGACTCTGAAGACAGAAAAATGGTATTTCAGAGTACAGGGAAGTAGAAACCTCAAGCTACGTTGCAAAGCAGATGTGATACTTAAATTTCATTGCTGCTCCTCAAAGCCTTTTTGACTCTACAGCGCCCCCTCTGACTTTCTCATTTCGTTTTTCCATAGGTATGCATGCTCACCTGCGTGCCCACTTGCATGCATCGATGTATGTTGCTCTATATTTTTTAGAGTGAACAGATTCATTTCTGTCATGGAGGCTGATGATTCGAACAGCAGCACTTCCTGTTGTCATTTAAAGGTAATTCCTTCTGAGTGAGGTAAGGGTTTAAGTATGGAAGAAGGGGAGAAAATCATGGTTGGCATTTGGGTGTAGTTGCTCCAAAGGGCATTTTGGATAAATGATGTGGCATAGACATGGGTCCTCTACCTATTAGTTCAGAACATCTTGTCAACAACAATATTCGCATTGGATGGCCAATTCGACTTCCTGCTTACAACAGGTGTTCTTCTAGCAGGCGCTGCAGTATGAGACAGAAACCGCTATGTTGGGACTGGGACGTGCTTTAATGGTGAGCCAAAACATGGCGCAGCTGGCAAGTTCATCCTGTGCCCCATGATGGAGGAAGTGCTGTAAAGTATAGCTAGTACAGCTATTTTACTTTTAAAACAAAATATATTTGACTTACGATAATTAGGGAAACTAATACTTAAGGCACATTAAAATACAAATGATAGGGCTGGGGAGATAACCCAGTGGAATAAGTGCTTGCCTGATAAGTGCAAGGTCCTGAGTTCGAACTAGACAGGAAAGATAATTGCAATATTTTCTATTTTCTCCTGAGGATTTTGAAAAATAGATCATCTCATAGAATTATTTTATTTTTCTTATTCACCGAAGATTTATTTTTCTATAAAAGCTAATTTACATAAAAATCTTGAGAAGCTGGACAGATATTTATTTTGTGTAGATCATAAGGCTGAAATACGAAAATGGTGAATATTCAGTTTTACAAGGTAAAACTATAGTTTAAAACCATTTGCTTTTCTTCTACAAAAGCCAAGGACAAAGAAAACAAAATTATGTATATTTTGTAATACATAAAATGATATATATATGTTTATTTATATGTGTATTTGAGTTGTTCAATAATGGTGTTGCTGAAATGAGGAATAGATAAATAAATACATTTCATTAAAAATATGGAGAGTGATTGCTCTTTGTTGTTGTTGCTGTTCTGCTACCATGAACTAACTGCTCTCTGCCATGTGCCCCTCTGCCTTGGAGCCAGCCGAGTATTGACTGAAACCTCCAGTAACTGTGAGCTAAATAAGCCTTTCCTTCCTTCATTTTGGGTGTTGGGTATTTGTCCCAGCAACAAGAAAAGTGTAACTAATACAGAATTTGGTACCACAGGAGTGGGGTCATTGCTGTGACTAAACCTGACCATGTGGATTACAAGCTTTTGGGAATGGCTTCTGGGAAGAGATAGGAAAGGTTCAGAGATGTCACCTACAAGTGAAGCGCTGGAATAGCTTCAGCAGTTGTGTTTGGGAGATTCTGGTCAGAGCTCAGAAGACCAGAAGGCTGTTAGAAAGCAGGCCTGTAAAGACTAGGCTAGGGAGGTTTCTGGTGGGAAGAAGGACTGCATTGGTTGTTGGACTAGATGATTTGTGCTATGGTTTGGCCAAAAGACTATCTGAATTTTGCTCATGTCCAGAGACTTTGCCTAAGACAGAGTTTAAGCATGGCAGACAGATTAATCTTTCAAAAGATATTTCAAAACAGCCCAATATTGGGGCGGTCGCATGGCTTTAGTGGGGGCTTTTACTCAGATTTACATTGAGAATGAAGAGCAAGGAGCCCAGCAAGGTGGTCCAAAATTTTATGAGTTTGACCAGAAGGGAAGCAACAAGAAAATTGTGGACTACACAGATGGAGCTGAGAGGATATTTACTACTATCTGTTATTACATATAATTAAGATAATTAAAAGTCTTGTTGCAGTACACTCAATAATCATTGCACAGTGAAGGAAAATAATTTATTTCAAATATTGCTTTTCTTTGTTGAAAGAAAAATATAGTACACAAGTGCCAGCTATGCTGCTATGATCTTTAGCTTTGAGATTTCCATGACAATTAAGGTAAATATAAGAAAATGCTACATATATAGCAGAGCTTAGGAGTCAAGATTCATTTATTCTATATCCTTTCTCTTTACTACACAGGTATTGTGAGAAATGAGCAAAGTAATCATCCCATGGGCATCATAGAAAGTGTTTCCCAGGAAGACAGTGAGATAAAATGGAAAGGCTTTTCTTGTGCTTTTTAGTCATAGTAACATGAGGTTAAGCCATTTACTAAGCATGTTACTGTAGACATATAACTCTATGCCTGCCTTCTTGTCAGCACATCAGGACAAATTTTCAATCTCACTTCTTAGATTTAGGTGATATAATAGATGAAAAGTATATTCCATATTTTTTTTTGAAGGAAGGAAAAGGTTTATTTAGCTCACAGTTACTGCAGGTTTCAGTCCATACTTGGCTGGTTCCAAGGCAGAATGGCACATGGCAGAGCGGCCAAACAGCAACAACAACAAAGAGCAATCTCTACAAAAAGTCTGTCTCTCTGTCTCTTATATTACATTCAGGCTCTCTGCCCCAGGCTGGAGGAAGTACTCATACCTATAATCCCAGCCTTGGATCACGCATAATCCCAGTGGATGATGAGTTAATCACAAACCCTAGAAGTTCCCACCCCATGACTATATATATGAGGCTTTGGGGGGACAACTAGACATAAACGATAACATTCTACCCTGGACCCACAAAGTCTCATTCACATCCTATTGTGCAAAAGACATTTTAGTCAATCTCTAAGAATTGCCAAAGTCCCAACAGTTTCAGCATGGCTGAAAAGTCAAGTCCCAAGTCTCCTCCAAGATCCAAGGTAAACTCTTAGCCATGAGTTCCTGTACAAAAGAAAAGGTATACATATCCAGCATTCAAAGGCACAAGATAAACATTACCAACCCAAAAGTTGCAAACTAGAATACAAAACACTGGGACCAACACATGTCCAAAATTCAGCAGGGCAAACATTAAATCCCATAGTTCCAATGGAAGCATCCAAAGCAGTGTGCACTGAGTTGTGAGATCTAAAGGCCTTACATGGCTCTGCCTCTATGGCACTGGTAGTTGTAACTCCTTTGGCTTCTTTCTCAGGCCTACTTTGCTCCTTCCTTGCAGTTTCCCTTAGATCCACATTCCTGGCTTTTCCAAACTTCTGGGGTTTCCACTGAATAGGCTTCTCTCTCACAGCTTCACACAGCCCTCTCAGGGGCAGACTGCCTGGCCTCCCAGGCCTTCTGAAATCGAGGCGGAAGCCTTCTTAACCTCAGAACTCCTGCAGTAACTGTGAGCTAAATAAACCTTTTCCTTCCTTCAAAAAAAATATGGAGTATACTTTTCATCTATTATATCACCTAAATCTAAGAAGTGAGATTGAAAATTTGTCCTGATGTGCTGACAAGAAGGCAGGCATAGAGTTATATGTCTACAGTAACATGCTTAGTAAATGGCTTAACCTCATGTTACTATGACTAAAAAGCACAAGAAAAGCCTTTCCATTTTATCTCACTGTCCTCCTGGGAAACACTTTCTATGATGCCCATGGGATGATTACTTTGCTCATTTCTCACAATACCTGTGTAGTAAAGAGAAAGGATATAGAATAAATGAATCTTGACTCCTAAGCTCTGCTATATATGTAGCATTTTCTTATATTTACCTTAATTGTCATGAGAATCTCAAAGCTAAAGATCATAGCAGCATAGCTGGCACTTGTGTACTATATTTTTCTTTCAACAAAGAAAAGCAATATTTGAAATAAATTATTTTCCTTCACTGTGCAATGATTATTGAGTGTACTGCAACAAGACTTTTAATTATCTTAATTATATGTAATAACAGGATAGTAGTAAATATCATACAAAATTTAAACAGCAGCCTACATATTTAATAACAGTACATTGCATTTTATTAAGAGGTTATAAAGATATAACCATCAACCTGGTATTGGTAGTACCCGCTTTTAGATATATTTGACTGTTTTTAGATAACTTATTCTTTAAATGTTTTAAAACAAATACATCAATTTCTAATTCTCATCCTGAAGCAATATTGCATATTGGATTTAATCTTCCATCACAAACAACTGAGATACTAAACTAACATACAAGAGGATTATCTGGGAGGATGAGCAGCAGTTAATGCAGGGATATGGTCCTTGAGAAAAGATAAACAATATGAGGAACTCAACATTTATCGAAGCTTCCTAACCTTTCTTACTTGCTAGTCTGGAAGGTAGGGCCCAGTGGCCTTTCCAAACAGAGAGAAATCAGAGTTTGCATCTCCTGAGTCAGCTTGAAATTTCAGCAAGTGCTAACAGAAAGGAGGGTCTAGCACAGATGGTATTTATAATGTGTATCCCTGAATCTGACCAAATTGTTAAGCTCTATGTGCAGGACAAGAAGATTAAGGTCTTGGCAAAGAATAGTTATTGGGGAGCTGGGGAGTTAACAGAGATTCTGGGAATTACACAACAATAGGAGATGAAGGATTTTTCCCAACCAAAATATAAAGACTGAAAGAAAAAAAAAATCATAAATGTAGCAAACTTTCCTTCTTGTCCTGAATCTTCTAAACTGTAGCTGATAGTTCAAAAACTTTAAGATGGTCTAAGTATCTGTTGAAAAAAATTTAAGAAAACTTGAAAAGGAAGAGAATAAGTGTTGAAAGGAAGTGATATTTTTAAATTTACTAGAAGTAGTAAATTAAGGACACAGACTATAGTAAATCATGGATTATATAATATAATGCCAAGAATAATCACTAAAAAAGCTATGTAAAAAGCAATCAAAACAGCCTTTATGCAAATAATAACATAAGCAGTGAGGCTAGCGAGGAAAAGGAACACTTCTACATTGTTGGTGAAAATATAAACTAGAATAATCACTGTAGAAATCAGTACCAAGATCTTCCTCGATCCCGCCTGCGCCCGCCCAGCCCCAGAGACCTCCCGAGACAGCAGGACCAATGCCAGCAGTCTACTCGATCCCTCCCACGCCGCCCAGCCAGAGACTGGCCTGAGACAGTGGCTGACTCCAGTGGCCTCCTGCATCCTGCGCCAAGCTCTCCCAGTGAGAGCGAATTTACAGGACTCACCAGGCTTCCCATATCAGTGAGAGTGGGGTGAGTCTGAGGGAGAACCTTTGGCTTCTTCCCAGGCGCGCTACGCAGATCCCTGTCCCCAACCCCTCCAATCCAGTGACTGGCCTGAAACCTCAGGACCCACTCACCAGCACCTCCCCGGATCCCCTGACCTAAAGCCCACTGATCGAGTAGGAATTTCCCCGATTCTCTGGGCATCAAAGGTCAGTGAGTGTAGAACTCCAGGCACGCCATGTCCGAAGGACATTTCCCAGGGATTACCTGCCCGCCACCCCCCGTGACCCGGTGACAGCTCCAGGCACACTGTGCCAGAGAAACATTTCCAGGTGATTACCGGTCCCACCCCACAGTCCCAGACCCAGTGCAGGTCGGCCTGGAGTGAGAACTCCAAGCCTGCCAGGCTGGAGGGACATATCTCAGCAATCCATGGTCCCACGCTACGGAGCGAAACCCAGCACAGCCTGGCCTGTGAGTGAGGGCTCCAGGCCCACTGCACCAGAGGGACCTTTTCCAGCCTTCTCGGGTTACGGCCTGTAGACCCAGACCAGCACAGGCTGGCCGATCCAATACAGCCTAATCAGTGAATAAGATCATCCACTATCCTTTTGTGAGCCCAGAAAACCCACCAAAGCCCAGGCACACCAACCTGGGGAACGACCTGCCTGACACAGGAGGGCTGACCACGGGAACCAACAGAGGGGAACCAAAGGAGCTGCAGCAAAAGAGGAACTGAACACAACAGCTAGACCCAGGATAGGCATACCTGGAAAATATCAAACTTAATAGACTGGCAACTACAAGCTAAAGTTATAGCTGAACCAAGGCTCTACACCAAAG
Organism: Ctenomys sociabilis; assembly: GCA_004027165.1. Lineage (NCBI taxonomy): Eukaryota > Metazoa > Chordata > Mammalia > Rodentia > Ctenomyidae > Ctenomys > Ctenomys sociabilis. Next base: position 5,234 of record PVKA01030763.1, on the reverse strand, counting down.
GTCAAAGGTCAGTGCTATGCAAAATGACAAAGAGAAGGGGAAAAATGCAATCCCAGACCTCGAGTCCATCAGGAAGGGCAGAGGACACTAGCTCAGCTGCAATGAATAAAATAACAGATACAGCAGCAAAGGAACAACAGCAGAAAGCTATAGAGGAAATAAAACGAGAAGTAATTCCCCAAATCAAAAAAGAAATATTTGAATGCATAGTATCTGAAATAAAGAATGAATTCCAGAAACATTGGGTGGAAAAACGATGCTCACCCAGAACAAGTGCAGAGAGCACTAATGCAGATGATATATTTGAATTAACAGCATCTGAAGCAAAGAAACAACAGAAGAAAGATCATGAGGAACTCAAAGCAGAAATAAGTTCTGAAATCAAAAAAGAACTTTTTGAAGTCATACGATCTGAAATACCGAAATGAGTCCAGAAATATACAGAGGAAATCCAACTTGGAAGAAACACAGCAGAAAAAGAATTAATAACTACCTCTAAAGAAGACATGGATAAAAAAATTGAGGAGATCAGAAATATGATGGATTCCTTGAATGAGCAATACAGAAAAGAAATAGAACACATGAAAGAGATATAGAAGAACTAAAAATAGCAATCACGAGTCTACAAAATCGTCTGAGTGAAAGCGAAGACAGAGTTTCAGATCTTGAAGATTCGGAGCAGCTAGTGAAAAGGTGAGAAAGGATCTCTTAAAAACAACGAGAATGCAGGAAAAAATAATCCATCACCTGCAGGATGATGCCAGAATGAACAATGTGAGAATAATTCGTATCAATGAGAATGAAGGAGTCAATACAAATGACATAAAAAGAATTTGGGGAGAAATAATTGCAGAAAAACTCCCAAATATGAGGAAACAATCCAACATTCAGGTCACCGAAGCATACAGAACACCAAATAACCTCAACCCAAGTGGAACCACACCGAGACATATAATAGTTAAGATTGCAGAAATCCAACAGAAAAATAATATACTGAAAGCTGCGAGAGAGAAGAAGGAGCTCACATTCAAAGGAAAACCCATCAGAATTACAACCGACTTCTCTACACAAACAATGAAGGCAAGGAGAGCATGGAGCAGAGTCCTACATGAAAACAAATTCCAGCCAAGACTACTATACCCTGCAAAACACTTCAAGTTTGATGGAGAAGTGAAATACTTCCATGACAAAGAATAACTAAAGAATTTCATGATGACATAGCCATCCCTTCACAGGCTACTGAAAGAGGTTCTAGAGAGAGACCACAATGAACAGAACTCCATGAAAGAGAATGGAAGTAACCCACTAAACAGGACAGTCAATTAAATACAGGTTACAAAGGAGTAAACAATACCAGCTAAATATCATGACAAACATAAGTCAGCACATTTCAATTATAACCATAAATGTAAGCGGACTCAATTCTCCAATTAAGAGAAATAGACTGGTACAGTGGATTAGGAAACAAAATCCAACAATATGCTGTATACAAGAAACACACTTAATACAAGAGGACATTCATAGGCTCAAAGTTAAAGGATGGAAAACAATACTACATGCCCCAGCACCTCAGAAAAAAGCAGGAGTAGCAATTCTGTTCTCAGACAGTCTCAACTTCAAACCAAGAATGATCAAATGACACAAAGAAGGCCACTATATATTGGTCAGGGTCAAAATTCAAGATCAAGAAGTAACACTCATAAATATCTATGCACCAAACACAGGAGCACCCAACTATGTAAGACAAATCTTAAGGGACATGAAAAACCTAGTACTAAGACCACAGTCTGAACAGGAGACCTTAATACCTCCTTATCTCAAAAAGATAGATCAACCAGACAAAAAATTAGCAAGGAAGTAGCAGAACTGAACCAGTGCTTGGAAAAAATGGACCTGGTAGACATATACAGAGTGTTCCACCCAATCACAGCTGAATACACATTTTTTTCAGCTGCACACAGGTCATTTTCTAAAATAGACCACATACTAGTGCAGAGGTCATGCCTAAGTATATGCAAGTAAATAGAAATTATCCCATGCATACTATCTGACCACAATGCAATAAAATTGGAAATAAATGACAAAAGAAACCAGAAAAACCCGCTAAATTCATGGAAACTAAACAACACCCTACTCAACAATCAATGGGTCACAGAAAAAAATCAACAAAAAATTCAATATCTACAATTCAATGAAAATTCAAGTACAACTTACCGGAATTTATGGGATGCGATGAAAGCAGATCTTAGAGGGAAAATAATAGCTACGAACTCACACATTAGGAAAACAGAAAGGGAACAAATTAGCACCTTAATGTTGCACCTCTGACAACTAGAAAAAGAAGAGCAAACAAAACCCAGAGCGCAAAGACGGGAAGAAATCATAAAGGTTAGAGGAGAAATTAACTCAATTGAAATGAAAAAAACAGTTCAAAGAATCCACAAATCAAAGAGTTCGTTCTTTGACAAACTAAATAGAGTTGATAAGCCTCTTGCCAACCTCATCAAAAAGAGGCAAAAGAAAATTCAAGTACAAGCGATAAGGACTGAACAGGGTGAAATCACCACAGACCCACTGGAAATTCAGAAGATTATCAATAGTTACTTCGAGAATCTTTACGCTCACAGAATAGAAGATACAGAAGAAATGGACAGATTCCTCGAAAGGTGCAAATTACCAAAACTGAATCAAGAAGATATTACAACTTTCAATAAGCCGAAAACAGCCAATGAAATTTGAAACGTAATAAAAAGCCTACCGACAAAGAAAAGTCCAGGGCCTGATGGATTCACAGCTGAATTCTACAAGAAATTTATAGAAGATATAATCCCCACACTCCACAAACTCTTCCACGAAGTTGAAAAGGAAAAAGTCCTCCCAAAATCATTTCTGGAGGCAAGTATAATAGTCATTGCAAAACCAGGGAAAGACACAACAGAAAAGGAGAACTACAGGCCTATCTCCCTCATGAACATAGATGCAAAAATACTCAACAAAATCTTGCAAATAGAATACAGCTAATCATCAAGAAGATCATACACCATGACCAGGTAGGATTCATCCCAGGGATGCAAGGATGGTTCAATATTCGAAAATCTATAAAGTGTAAATACACTATATTAATAGACTGAAATCTAAAAACCACATGATCATCTAAATTGATGCAGAGAAAGCCTTTGACAAAGTCCAACACTCACTCATGTTCAAGGTCCTACAGAAAATTGGAATAGATGGACTCTATCCTAACTTGATAAAAGCCATCTATGACAACCCAAAAGCTCGTATAATCCTAAATGGGGAAAAACTGAAATCTTTTATTCTTAAATCAGGTACAAGACAAGGATGTCCTCTATCACCCCTCCTATTCAATATAGTCTTGGAATCCTTAGCAACAGCCATTAGAAAAGAGGGAGAAATACAGGGAATAAGAATAGGAAAAGATGCAGTTAAATTATCACTATTTGCAGACGACATGATACTTTACTTGGAAGACCCCAAAAATTCCACCAAGAAACTACTAGAACTGATAGGGAAATTCAGTAGCATAGCAGGATACAAAATCAATACGCAGAAGTCAATAACATTCCTCTATACAGATAACAAACACACTGAAAGGGAAACTATAGAAACAATACCTTTCACAATAGCATCACGGAAAATGAAATACCTTGGGATTCACTTAACCAAGGAAGTCAAAGATCTTTTCACGGAAAATTACAACACCCTAAGAAAAGAGATTATGCAGGATTTCAGAAAATTGAAAGATATTCCATGCTCCTGGATAGGAAGAACCAACATCGTGAAGATGGCCATACTCCCAAAATTGTTGTACAGATTTAATGCAATCCCTATCAAACTGCCATCAACATACCCCCCACATATAGAGAAATCAATCCTAAAATTTATTTGGAACCACAAACGACCTAGAATAGCAAAGACAATCTTGGCCAATAAAGACAAGGCAGGAGGCATCACAATTCCTGATTTGAAATTATACTACAAAGCCACTATGATAAAATCAACATGCTATTGGCAAAAAAATAGACCTGAGGATCAGTGGAATAGATCAGAAGATGCAGAGGCATCTACAAAAACACTCAGCCATCTTTTCTTTGACAAAGGGGCTACACAAGCTCACTGGGAGAAAGATAGCCTCTTTAACAAATGGTGCTGGAAAACATGGCTTTCTACATGCGGAAAACTAAAACTTGACCCAGCTCTATCACCATGCACTAATTTAACGTCAAAATGGATTAAAGATCTAAACGTTAAAACAGAAACATTCAATCTACTGGAAGAGAAATTAGGAGGAACTCTTCAACACATTAGGGTAGGTAAAGAGTTCATGAACAAACATATATTCGCACGGGAAACTCTTGAAAGAATCAACACCTGGGATCAACTCTTCTTAAGGAACTTCTGCATGTCAAAAGAATTTGTCAACAGAATGAAAAGACAACCCACGAACTTTGAAAAAATCCTAACTAATAAGCAATCAGACAGAGGACTACTGTCTAGAATTTATAAAGAACTAAGATATAACAGGGCCCTCAAATTTAAAGACCCAATTCAGAATTGGGCATCTGAGATGAATACACATTTCTCAGAGGACGAAATTAAAGAAGCGAATAAATATATGAAAAAATGCTCCACATCACTAGCCATTCGTGAAATGCAAATAAAAACAACACTGAGATATCATCTCACTCCAGAAAGAATGGCTATCATAAGGAAATCAACCAACAACAAATGTTGGTGAGGTTGTGGGGAAAAGGGAGCACTTCTCCACTGCTGGTGGCAATGTAGACTGGTACAACCATTGTGGAGGATAGTGTGGAGACTCCTCAAAAGAGTAGGACTAGAAATCCCATTCAAGCCAGCTATCCCCCTACTGGGAATTTTCCCAAAGGATCTGGATACATTGTGTCATAGAGATATATGTGTACCTATGTTTATAGCAGCACAATGTGTGATAGCAAAATGTTGAAAACAACCAAGATGTCCATCACATGAGGAATGTTTGAAAAAGATGTGATATTTCTATATAATGGAGTATTACTCAGCTATTAAGAATGATAAGTTTGAAGCATTTATACTGAAGTGGATGCCACTTGAACATATACTCATAAGTGAAATAAACCAGACACACATGTGTAAATATCGTATAGTCTCCCTAGTATAACAAGCGAAAAGCAGAAATACAAAAGGTAACATACAACAAGTAAAATCAATTG
>PVKA01030762.1:0-26980 GCA_004027165.1 Ctenomys sociabilis | reverse complement strand
TTAATTTTTTTTTTTTTTTTGTGGAACCGGGGATTGAATTCAGGCCCTTGTGCTTGCCAGGGAAGCACCTATTCCACTGAGCCATTTCCCCAGCCCTCCACTTGTTTTTAAATGTTCAATTTCTACCTGTTATCTGCAGAAAGGCGGTCTGATCTCAGGTTCACAGCTAGCATCTCCTAAGGGTTTGGTTTTGTTTTACCCCAGGCCTCTGAGCTTAAGAATTGAGTTTTACAAAATGTAAAGCATGTCTAGCATTCAGGCATGCCATCATTCGCTGTTTGCTGTGCCCAGAACACATAGGGCCACCTAGAATTTTCTTTTGTAACCATGACTGTATGACAGGGGGCCACTTCTTAATATTTTATATTTTCCAAGTCATTCACTTACCCTTATTTTCTCTTTTTGAGATAGGGTCTTGCTATGCAGCTCAGGCTGGCCTTGAGCTCACTTTGTAGGCCAGGCAGGCCTCAAACTCATAATGATCTTCTTGCCTCAGCCTCCCAAGTGCTGGGGTTACAGGCGTGTGCCACCATTCCTGGCTTTCACTTGCCATTTTAATTATTTTCTTGAATTTTCTCCACATAGATGAGTTTGGTGCTTTGGAAAGCGTGAAAGCTGCTAGTGAACTCTACTCTCCTTTGTCAGAAGTAACTGAGATTAATGAAGCCCTTGCAGAAAATCCAGAACTTGTCAACAAATCTTGTTATGAAGACGGGAAGTTGGTGCTTAATATTTTATCCTTCCAGTCTAGGTTTGTTTGCTAATAGCAGTTCCCTCCAATTTAGGAATTCAAGCCCTGAGGGCTGGCAGGATGGCTCAGCCGACTAAAGCGTCTGCTTAGGCAAGCACAGGGACCAGGGTTCAATCTCTGGCCCCACATGCTGAGCCAGCCCCAACCCCAGGGTGGGCTGAGCCCGCCAGAGTCTGGGCATGGTGGTACACATCTGTAATCCCAGCACTGGGGAAGTTGAAACAGGAGCATCAACACAAATCTGAGCTGTATAGTGCAATCTTATACCAAATACATTAAAAAAAAAAAAAAAAAAAAGGAATTCAGGCCCCAAAGGAGCTTCATCTGGTAGGACAGCTAATTAATGGTTAAAAAAAAAAAAATTAGGTGTGGTTTTCTTTTGCCTGCTATCTTAGCCTTCAAACTCTAGCATTTATATGCCAGTGTGCATTTTCTTGAAAAGACATCTCTGGTATTATATATTTGAACTCATGCCCTTATGCTTGCCAGAGAAGCAATTATTCCACTGAGCCATCTCTCCGCTTTCTGGTATTATATATTTGAATCCATTTAAAGATTATTTGTTTTGGGAATGTTTTTGTTTTCTTTTTGTTGTTTTTGAGATGAGGTCTCACTTGTATGTAGTTCAGGCTGGTCTTGAACTCATGATCTTTCTGCTTCCGCCTCCTGAGCTCTGAGATTACAGGGCATGTGCCATCACACCTGGCATACTTACAGATTTATTTATTTTTGTGGGACCAAGGATTGAACCTCAGGACCATGTGCTTGCCAGGCAAGCACTTATTCTATTGAGCTATCTCCCTGGTCCCTGTGTTTATTATGCCATAAGAATTATGTTTTTGTGGGTTCTTTGGGGGTGATTAGTTCTTTTCTGATACGATTTAATTCAACTACAGAAATACTCCTACAAAGCTGTGAACAAAGGAGTGAAAGTGATGTTTATGTAGGGAAGTAGAGAACAAGTGGTCTTATGACAGCATGGGATGGTGTGGGGTTAGGTAACTAGGACAACACAAGAAATGAATTCAAGGGGCCAAGGAGATAGCTCATTAGAATAAGCACTTAACCTGGGGCCAGGGAGATGGCTCAGTGGAATAAAAGCTTCCCTGGCAAGGGCAAGGGCCTGAGTTCAATCCCCAGTACCGCAAAAAAGAAAAAAAGAAATTAACTTAAGGAAACAGAAACTTAAGCTCTAGGATGGTGCCTGAGTACGACTGTTAATTTTTTTTTTTTTTATGTATTTAGTACAGGGTCTACAGGATCTCACTACACAAATCACATTGATAGCGATCTTCCTGTTTTTCAGCCTCCCAAGTGCAGGGATTACAGATGCTTGGTCTCAGTTGCTGTCTCAGTGTGCCCTGGCGGTGGGACTGGCACGCAGGCCAGGGACTGAATCCTAGCTGCTGCATCAGCCTAGACAGGAGCTTTAATCCACTGAGCTATCTGGCCAGCCCTTCCAACTATCTTAATTCTTAGGGCTCCATGCAGTTTACATTGTGCATTGATCTGGCTTTTTCAAAAGGTAGCTGAAATGTAAGATTATTGTTTTTGGTTACAGGCTGGCTGATCAAGATGACAGTGAGTGACCCTTCAGAACTAGATGAACTCATGAGCGAAGAAGCGTATGACAAATACTTGAAATCGATCGAAGAGTAAAGTGCCACCACAATGCACTACTGTGAAGTGACTTCCGCAGGGCCGTCTATAGTCAGTGGTACACAAATGACTTGAGATAACAAGTTTAGCAGTGCTATAATGATGGAAGAGAAACAGCTCACCATTGCTCCTGGGCGAAAATACCCTTAATTCCTTAGTGATTGCAGATGAATACAATGTGTATCTTTTTATACATACCTTATGATCGCTAGACTAGACTGTAGGTTCTGATATTCAGAATTCATGTGGTAAAAACTAGGTATAAGAATCATGTAATTCAAGGATAACACTGTTATCATAAGCCTTACATAGTACTGTAACTTATATTTCTCCCTGGATTTGGGTTGAAATACTTAAGGAGCATGTGTGTCAGCTGTATAATAAATAGCAGGTGATGACTGACACTCTTAATTTTTTTTTTTTTTTTTTGTCTTTTTTGAGACAGGGTCTCATTATGCAGTTCAGGCTGGCCTTAAGTTCACTTTGTAGCTCAGGCTGGTCTCGAACTCACAACAATCCTCCTGCCTCAGCCTCCCGAGTGCTGGGATTACAGGCCTGCGCCACCACGCCCGGCTTCACTCTTAATTTTTTAATGGGCTGCATCATTTGGGGCTGTTTTTATATAGTGCAGCAACAGCTTTGCAGCACAATCAGAAGCAAATAAAATGTTCAACCTTAATCTTTTTGATGTTAATGTTTCATTAGTGATTCTAATATTTGTGAAGATGTTGGTATTAAATCAAGGAAAACTTTAACTTTCTTTTGCAATGCTAAAATTAACCCAGTGCCTCCAGTACTGAGCTACATCCCCAGCCCCAGAAAGGCAGTCGGCTGCTTTGAGCAGTATGGGAGACTGAGCCCAAGCCCTTAGTGCACTCCACAGCTGTTCTACCACTCAGCAGCATCTCCAGCCCTGGAAATTTAAACCATAAAAATGAAAGGATGGTGCCTGGCGTGGTGGCGCACACCTGTAATCACAGCCTGGGCTACAGAGTGTTCAAGGCCAGCCTGAACTATATAGGGAGACCCTGTTTTGAAAAACAGAACAGGATTAAAAACATTTTCCTTGTAGTGACAAATCTAGTTTTTCTTAGGTGAAAATCTGATTACCTGACAACATTCAGCATGTCATCTTTAATATAATCAAAAATAAGTGGCTGGCTTTTTCATCACTGTAGAAAAGGAAGGGTAATAGTTCTGATCAACACAGCACTGGGGATTTTTCAGGTTATTTTCAGTGTGTATCTCAGGCTGGCCTTGAACTTAACAGTGATCCTTTTGCCTTAGCTTTCCCAACCTGCAACTCCTGGAATTTTGAAGAATCTAATTCCACACTTGAGTTTCCACTGAAGGAACAGAAAGAAGTAGACACACTGACGCTTTTGAGCTTAAACACAGAACTGCGTAGAGGTATTCTTTGCCACTTACACATAGTTGGCAGTTGCCTAGTGTGAGAGGCTGTGTTTTATCCTCAGGAGTGCAATCAGTAAGTGTGCCTTATAGTCACGGTTCCATACACAGCCACACACCTGCCTCCCTCCCTAAGGGGAGACCCTTTCTTTATACAGATTAAATCTCTCTTCCCTGTAACAATAGTTTACCTTTGAGACTGGGTCTCCCTATGTAGCCCAACCTGACCTATAGTCCGGCTCAGGCTGGCCTTCTATGGTAATCCTGCCTTAACCTTCTGAGTCCTGGAGTTACAGGTGTGCCACCATGCCTAGTTTTTGTTAGAGCTTTTTTTTTTTTTTTTTTTTTTTTATAGCGAAACAGCAAACTACAGTTTCCATATATTGTGTTCTCACCTTTTCTCCTAAGCGTATTCATCTTATTTCTGAAACAATTCACCAAAATTGTATTTGTTTCTGATGTTTCATCACAAATCTATGTTGACTTAATCATAATCACTTTTGTCCCAGCAGGGCCGGGTGGCACACACTTAGGGCTGAGGCAGGAAGATTCCTGAGTTCTTGGACAGCCTGGACTACATATAGCAAGACCCGGTCTCAACACAAGACAATCCTTTTTGTTTCTTAATATTTCTGCAGTCATGCTTTCAGTTTTACCTGCTAGAGTACAGCAGTGATTATAGCAGATTTTAAACTAGCAAATGCAGGTACAATTAGTGTGAAGAAAAATGGTTTCTGGGCCTTTCAGTTTCCACATGGACCTAGAATGTGCTTTTGGTCTTTTGTAATATTCACTTAACTAAATAGTGGCAAAGACTTGGTAACTTCCCAGAAACTGAGACAGTAGCTTTATTTAGTTTTGGGACAGTGTCTTGCTATGTAGTCTAGACTGTCTTTGAACTCATATACAGCTCTCAGCTGGAAGTGGTCCTCCTGCCTCTTCCTCCCAAGTGCTGGGATTATAGGCATGTACCACCATTACCTAACACTATTATTTTTGTTAACAATTATGTAAATTTGGTAGAAAATGTTTATAAAAGTTTGAGACATTGGTATAGCAAACCCCCTTCTATTTTCATATTTATTTATTTTTTGGTAGTACCAGGGATTGAACTCGGGACCTCGTGTTTGCCAGGCAAGTGCTTATTCTACTGAGCTATCTCCCCAGCCCAAAGTTAAAGAAATAATTTTCATATTTATATTTATGCTAAGATCTCAACTGACATATTAAAAAAAAAACTAGAATTATCTTGGACCATACATATATTAGAATGAAGTTCAGTGGCGGATGAATAAATAATAATAATTACAGGGGCCGGGAAGATAGCTCAGTAGAATGAGCGCTTAGCACAAGGGCCTGAGTTCAATACCCGGTTCTGGGGGGGAAAAAACAAACAAACAAATTTAAGAAGAAAAAAGTAATGCAAATACTCATCTTTTGACTAGATTATTCATGTATTTTAAAGTAAATCATGATTAGATTTAATTTCATTACTTTGGACATAGCTACATGCCAACATTTCCAATAATCTGGGTCGTGTATATTTTGCTACTACATGAAGGAATTTTAAACCAAGAAGTGCGATTTGGTATAGTGTTTTTAATAATTTTTTTAAATATGCAGGCATCCAGACCATTCTTTTTGGGTTGTGAAATATATTACGGTTAATAGGATTTTTTTTTTTTTTGGCGGAACCAGGGATTGAATTCAGGCCCTTGTGCTTGCCAGGAAGGCACTTATTCTACTGAGCCATGTCCCCGGCCCTAGAAGTGTTATTGATTACATAAATCTACACAAACAGGGCAACACCACAGGCGTGCGGGGATGGGTGGGAAGCTTGCAATACATCTTCAAGGAGTTGAACGACGTGGACTACTTTTCTTCATTTACATAGGGATGTCAGTGCTCTTTCCTGGGCCAGGAGGTCCACAATGCAAGCAGGTCCTGCCCCCGGAGAGGCAGCCGGTGCCGCGGAGTTAAAGAACAAAACATCGCCCCGCCGCGCCCTAGTGCCTCGCTTCTCCCCAGAGCGGGCCTGGGCGATTCTACCCAGGAAATGTGCGGCCGGGCTACACACAGAAAGGGGAGGGCCAGCCGGCCACTGTCCCAGAACCCCTGCCCTACTGGGTGTGGCTGGTTGTGCGTCTTTGGCTAGAAGCTGCTCACGTGGTCCTGGCACACGTCGCCACCACAGCGTACCTGGCGCGGCGTGCTGAGCGCTGAACTTGACAACGATGAAGGCTACTCTCCCATGTAGGTCAATAGCTCGACATTAACTAACTCAACCCCGCCGAACGTGCCGCACACAGCCTGTCGCGAGCAGTGCATCTCCCGCGGCTTTGTTGCAAGAGCCCGTTGCGTCACTTCCGTCACCTCAACAGATCAGTCCCCTACTCAGCTGTAACCCAGGCAACAGCCCACCGGCTGCTGTGTCTCCCTAACTTGCTGACCAGGACTATCCGCTCTGGGGCCTTCCACGCGACTCAGCCCTAGATGAGCGTGTGAGTTCGCGTTCCCGCTCGTGGAGCAACCCCGCAGACCACTCCGCGGACGGCAGAGAAAGAGAAAGGAGAGAGGGAGAGAAAGAGAGAGAGGTTTTATCTTAACGACTATCAGGCGAGGAAGCAGAAGGTGAGACAGTGAGACCCTAGACTCCACCGAGAGGGAAACGGCTGGGGGGCGGTGGGAGGAGATGTGCTGGGCTATTCCTGTAGGCGTGGTCAAATTAGGGGCGGGGTTTGTAGCACTGAGGGGCCTGGTGCGGAGGAATGGCGTCTGGGGAAGGGGAGGGACCTGCGGCGGAAGAGGTGGGACCTGCATGGGAGAGGTGGTGCTATTGGAGGAAAGGGAGGAGACAGTTGCGTAGGTACGTTAGCAGACCCGGGCGCAGTCTTGTGTTCGACGCCTTGGCTTTTTTGTGTGTGTGCTGTAGACTTTCTCAGAGAAAGTGGCAAGGTTGGAGACAGGTCGGAGTAGAAATAACCAGTCGGCTAGGGGCTGCGCAAACCGCGCTCCGAGTAAGCGTTCTGAGTCACATATGGTGGCTGAGCCCTATAGGCCTAAGGCCCAGGTGATTAACACAGTCAAGATATACACTCTTGGAAACGTGAACAAATTATGCTAGTTGGATAGTGCACGTGCATGAGGTGCACCCAGCGCCTTACGCAGTGTGTTCCAAAGCTTTGTAAGACTGGAGTCCCAACAGGGTTTTTCTAGAGTCGGGGGGTACAGCTCAGTGGCATGGCGCCTCCCTGGCAAGAGTGAGGTTGTGAGTTCGGTTCCCAGTATCAACCCTCCCAAACACACAAACAAAAACAGTTTTTCTGTAGAAACTGTCAATAGAAATGAGAATGCCCAGGCCAACTTAAAGATCTGCTTAACTGCTTCCTGTGTGTGAAGCTTGGCCTGATACTAACCAGGTCTGACAGTGTGTCTATTAATTTATTTTTTTTGTTCAACACATGGGCTAGTAGAAACCTGACTTTCTCTGGCTGAAATTCTGACAATATTTTCAAGATTCTTTTAAAGGGGCCAGGGAGATGGCTCAGTGGGATAGGTGCTTCCCTGGCAAGCACAAGGGCCTGAATTCAATCCCCGGTTCTGAAGAAAAAAAAAAAATTATTTTAAACCTGTAGTTGCTAGAAGTGTAGAGCCAATGAATGTTGAGGGAATGAGAAGTCTGTAGTACAGTGGTAGGGAGTTTTAAGGAATTATTGCTTGATTTTGACGTAAAAACCCTGAACTTTTCTCTTTACCTATCAGTATTCTCCCGGCCATTATTAATACAAACAAAACATGGATATAGAATGAAGATTGAGATTTTTGACCATGTGAAAAAAAAAATACTAAATTTGTAGTTGATCTTAATATTGGTATTAATCAAGATTGGGATATAGCTTTTTAAAAAATATAACAATATTGGTGTGTTTTTAAAATTAGTACTTTAGTAATCTTTGATCAATCAATAGGTGTAAGTTTCATATCAACATGAGTCATGTTTCAAAATAGACACTTGTGGTCACTTCACATAGGAAGTATCAGGCACCACACTTGAAGACACTGGATTTGGGGATATTCTGGTCTTCTGGCTTCTCCATGAGAATTTCCCTGTTTCCTTTCTATCTGCTTTAGTGGTCTTGAACTCTGACCCCCTTTTTTTTTTTTAATCTATATGATACAAGGTCTCAACTACGCAGCTCAGACTGGTAGTGATCCTCCTGCTTAGGTATGTGCCACTATGCTCAGTCTTAGTGGCTGGCTCAGTGCACCCAGGAGTGGGGCTGGTAGGGCTGATGGTGCTGGGGATCGAACCACAGTCCCTGTAATTGGCTAAGCAAGTGCTTAGTTCACTGAGCTATCTCACCAGCCCTTGACTCTTGGTTCAAGGGTTAGCCAATTACTGTCTTAAACTGAGAGAAGATAGGGAACTGTCAAAAATGTGACTAATTCAGCCCTGTCTCTTCCTCTAAGACTAGACTCCCCCCAGTGTACGCTTGTTTTGGTGTGCTCTCTAGGACCTCTGGGGTTACTCTGCCGTTTGCATTTTCAACTTTATAAGTAGCTTTTTTGTACAGAAATGACTTAAACAGCTCATAGGAAAATATTTTTTTTCTTTTTGTGACTAGCAGGACTAAAAGCCCTTTCTATTGGCAGTGCACGTGCACACACACAAATCTAAAATTCATTTTCATTGAGCTTAGACTACAAGCCTGTTTATGAAATTGTTATTATTATTTGTGTGTGTGTGGAATTAGGGACTGAACTCAGGTCCTTGTGTTTGCCAGGAAGCACTTATTCCACTGAGCCATCTCCCCAGCCCCTTATTATTATTATTATTTTTTTTTTTTGTGGTACCAGGGATTGAACTCAGGACCCTGGCTTGCCAGGCAAGTGCTTATTCTACTGAGCTGTCTCCCCTGGGCTCTGTTTGTAAAGTATTTTATGGAGGTTAAAGTCACAAAAAAGTCATGACTTTAGTTTGAGAGTGCATTAGTCAGTGGTGATTTTAGGAATATTTGGCCATGTCTGACCCTCACCCTCATCCAATCCCAGCACATTCCCACCAGTCCAAAGAGCCTGAGACTTTCTAATTCCCCACTTAGCCCCTATAACGCTTATCTCTCTCTTAATTTACCAAATTCTCAATATTTTATATAAGCAGATCCATGCAATATGTGGCCTTTTGTGTCTGGCTGCTTTCATTGGGTATAATGTGTCCAAGGTTCATTGTGTTGTGCCAGGTGTCAGAACTCACTGCTTTTTATCAGTATTGTGCTGTGCCACATTTCATTTGTACATCCATCACCTGGCAAGTATTTGGGTTCTTCCCACTTTTTGGCTGTTAAAAACAGTGTAAAGAGGGCCAGGTGTGGTGGTGCATGCCTGTAATCCCAATCTCCTGTCTCAAAAAGACAACAATAACAAAAACAATGTGAAGTCATTAAATTCATCCCTGTTCCACATTTATACTGTAATACCTACATGGTGGTACACACCTGTAATCCCACTTACTTGGGAGGCTTCAGCAGGAGACTCCAAAGTTCAAGACTGGTTTGGGCAACTTAGCAAGACTGTCTCACAATTTTAAAACAAAGGGGCCAAGAATGTACCTCTGTGCTCTTGGTTCAATATTCAGTGCTACAAAATAAAAAACTATTCTCACAACAAATGATGGGCTGGCAAGATTATGTAGAAGGGCCAGAGAGACAGCTTGGTGGTCTAAGCACCTACCTGACAAATGCAAGGACTGGGTTCGGTCCCCAGCACCACATGCCACACCAGCCCTAGGCCAAGCCAGCCACCGGGACCAGGTGTGGTACAGCATGCCTATAATTCCAGCACTGGGGATGCTGAGACAAGAGGATCAATACGAGTCTGAGCTGTGTATCGAGACCCTGTACCAAATAATTTTTTTTTTAAATGCAGAAATCAGAACCTGCATTCATTTCTGGTGGGAATGAAAAATGTGTTTTTAAAAATTTGAAAAGCAGCTTGATAACCCCTTTTAAGGGGAAACAAGCTTATCATGTAACTTGACACTTCTGCTGCCAGGTAAATACTCGAGAAAACTGCTAACATCTACCACTCCTGACTTGACATCAGCATAATATCATTGGACATTGATGGTGTAGGCACAGAAGGATACTTTACCTAGCTGGATGTGCTGGTGCAGTATGTAGTCCCAGCTCTCAGGAGGCTGATGCAGGAGGATGCCAGGAGTTCTAGACTAACCTGGGTTACTTGGCAAAGCCCTCAAAAAAAGAGAAGAGAAAAGGAATTTTTTTTTTTTTTTTTTTTTTTTTTTGTCTTTTTGAGACAGGGTCTCACTATGCAGTTCAGGCTGGCCTTAAGCTCACTTTGTAGCTCAGGCTGGTCTTGAACTCACAACAATCCTCCTGCCTCAGCCTCCCGAGTGCTGGGATTACAGGCGTGCGCCACCACGCCTGGCCCAGAAAAGGAATATTTGAGCCCACATTCCTTGCTGCAAGACAGCGAGTGCTGTAGTCCCTTCTGTCACTGAGGCAAAATACCCAGAAAAGGTAACTTAGGTTAGAATTAGTTTACTTCGGCTCAGAGTTGTCGATTTCTTTTTTTTTTTTTTTTTTTTTTTTTTTGTATCTGGGATATCAGACTCAGAATTGTGCTTGCCAGGAAGGCACTTAAGCCACTGAGTTATCTCTCCGGCTCCCATAGTTGCAGATTTTCAGCCATAGGTCAGCTCCTGTGCTTCAGGCCGGTGGGGAAGTGTGCCCCGTTTGTCATTTCTAGTCTTTGCGCCTTCACCTATCAGGTGGCTCCACCCACGTGTGGGCTGGTCTCCTCTCTCTATTTGCTGTCCCACGCGCCAGTCATCCCTGGAAACAACACACAGATATTCCGAGGTGTGGTTTACTGATTTTCTGAGTTCTCAGGGAAAATAATGCAGCTGAGCTAGTGTCTTGCCGTTCTCCTTATCTCTAGTAGTGGCCTATTGCTTTTATTAAAGTTGCCTTTATTTCCTTTTTGTAGTTGTGAGGATTGAATCCAGGTGTGCATATGGCGGGTAAGTGCCCTACTGCTGAGCCACCTCCCAGCCTTTCCTAGTGAAAGGCTTGGCGGTGGATCATTTTGTAATGCAGTGTTGTTCCCAGTCTACTTCACGATGTCTTAAGATGCTTTACCTGACTTAACTGCTTTTTTTTTGTTTTTAATTAACATTAAAAACTAACCAAAGCTGGGAGAGGTGGTGCGCACCTGTAAGCCCAGGGGTAGGGAGGCTGAGGCAAGAGGATCGCTACCGGTTCAAGGCCTGCCTGGGCTACTTGAAGAGTTTGAGGCCAGCCTGAACTACATATTGAGTCCCTATCTCAAAAATAATCACACAGAAACTAAACTCAATCCACTTTTCAAATTACAGGAAGAAGATATTAAAAATTATTAGCAACCATCCCAGTAATGGAACTCTGTCAGGAAAGTGAGACTGATTTGAAAAGTAATGAAAAGAATGAAATTCAAAGTCCAGAAGAAACTGAACTAACCTTTACTTGTGCAGATGAAAGAAGTGAAAAGAATCATGTTTACTGTCTTTTGGATATCAGTGACCTTACTTTAGAAGAAGATACCAGAAGCGATGAGTGTCCCATTGGCACTGGCTGGGAAGAAGCCGTGAGTGTCCTCTTGACTTGGGTCTCTTTCACTTCAATGCTTCATGCAAGCCCTTCCCCAATAGTTAATATTACCAAAAATGTGCAGTTAATGATATACAGGGTATTTGGAAGAGAGATAAAATGTCACAGACCACAGTAGCACTGTCATTGGGTATCTGGTGGCTCAGAATGTGGGCAGCTCTGTACTATGAGTTTTATCAGAAAAGTGAGACTGATTTAGAAAATAATGAAATGTTTCTGGGTGTGGTGCACACCTGTGACCCAAGCACTTGGGAGGCTGAGCAGGAGGATCTCCATGAGTTCAAGGCCAGCTTGGGTTACATGAGTTTACGATCAGCCTGAACCACATATCGAGGCCCTATCTGAAAACAAAACAAGATGAGGGGCTGGGAAGATAGCTCAATGGTCTAAGCACCTGCCTGGCAAGTGCAAGGACCTGAGTTTGATCCTGCTGGGTATTGCATGCTGTGCCAGCTGGAGACCCTGCACCAACTATATAAATAAAGAGATTTAAAACAAAAACAAGATGGAATGTCTGCCTGCATGCAGTCACCCTCTCCGGAGCCAATAAGGCCTCCCTTTTTGTGTGGAGACTTTGAGGCAGAAGGAACTAATGGCCAAAGATCAGGCCCAGCCAGGACATGGACAGGGCAGGGCTTGCATCCGGAACTCCTGGGTCCAGAACCTGGGCTACTTCATCAAATATCAAACTCCTGGAGATCCTTGAGTTTCTGTCTTCAGAAACTGCAAAGCCCGGTTTATCCTTCAAGTGTTCTTAGCATCAGGAAAAGAACTCACTAGGGAGATAGCTCAACGATACAGTGCCTGCCTGGCAAGTGCCAGATCCTGAGTTCCATTCCCAGTATCAAAAAAAAAAAAAAAAAGAAAGGAACCCTAACATTAAGATAGTAAGGCAACTTTGTGAAGCCCTAAATGCAGTGTAAGACTGCCAGATTAACCAGTGAAAACACTGCAGATGTGGCCGTGTGCTCTGACCTCGGAGCCCTGTTTTCTTTTTCTTTCTTTTTCTTTTTTTGACAGAACCAGGGATTGAAGTCAGGCCCTTGCACTTGCCAGGGAAGCACTTATTCCACTGAGCCATCTCCCCAGCCCCTTGGAGCCCTATTTTAACAGTAACTTCTACAGCTCTCAGCCAAGGGTGCCCAGGCATGAGGGGCTGAGGCAGTGCCTTGGGCACCTACACCCGGTGCTTGAAAGGCTCTGTGTCTTCTCACTGCTGTCCCTCCTGGTTCTCTGGGCAACAGGCACACAGCCTGGCAGCACAAGAAGACTTGGAGGTAGCACAGGGATGAACACTTGGTTTTCATTTAGTAAAGGAGCTGTCGAAGTAGCATTTGATATTATTTTAATCGAGCTAAATTTAATGGGCATCTGAGAAAATTTACAAACATTGTTCAGGTTGGCTTTGTATTTACTCTGTACCCTAGCTTGGCCCCACTCAGCCTCTTGCTGGGTGTTGGGAGTGCAGGCCTGGGCCAGCACTCAACAAATACTATTTTGCTAGCCTTCAGGATTAATAAGTGATAAAGGGGCCAGGGAGATGGCTCAGTGGAATAAGGACTTCCTTGGCAAGCACAAGGGCCTGAGTTCAATCCCTGGTTTCCCCCCACAAAAAAAAATTAATTCTAGAGGATTAATAAGTGTTATAAACATTGATGCTCAGTAAGAGCCCGAAGTATTAAACGGGTTTGGGTTTTGTTTCTTTGGTTTGTTAAGACAATGTCTCACTATGTAGTCCAGGCTAGCCTTAAATTCACTGTGTAGACCAGCTGGCCGCAAACTCGAAGCAGTCCTCCCACCTCAGCTTCCCAAATGCTAGGATTACAGGTGTGCAGCACCACAACCGCGTCTACACGGTTGGTTTTGTTTGTTTTGCTTTAAAGAAGAGTTGATTTTAAGAAAAAGATACTGGCTCATATCAGTGGCCAAAACGGGGATGTGGACAAAACCTCGACAACTGGAGCAGCCCCCAAGAGATGAACATGGGGCCTTTTTTGCAGGTCCAAGGCTGGGGAAAGACTGCTCCCACCGCCTGCGTCTGGCCCAGGAAGAAGCTGAAAAAGGCGAGGGGAGGCGACAGCACTGGCTGCAGCTGCTTGCTCTGTGCTAGTCTCTCCCCAGTGAGCTCGGAGGCCAGGGCCCCCTGCGAGCCCAAGAAGGTGGAGGCAGGCGCTGCGGCCCAGGCCAGCGTAGAGCGGAATCAGGACTGGAAGACGCAGGGGCCCTCCCGTGGCCAGAGCATGGCCCCCAGGGACGCCGGCAGGGTGTGCCTTCTCTCCGACATCCCAGAAGGAAAAAAAAGCCTGCAAATCAAGGAGTTCACCTGGCACGCCGAGGGCTGGGCCGTCTCGGGGTGTGAGGGGCGCGGCCACCGAGGGCGGGGCCGCCGACTCCGACTCCCTGAACTCCAAGCCCCTCCTAGTCCTGCCACCCCTGGGAGCCTTACCCCAGAACCGGCCCGCAGCTCCGAGTGGCAAGAGAAAGAACTACCAGTCAGAAGAGGGGGCGCCGAGCGCCGACAAGGAAGAGAGTGAGGCGGATGTGCATGAGTTGAAAACTGGACGGGAAAGGGGAGCCGAGACCCTCCACACTGGCCAGGCACCATCCGCCCCTGGATGCCTTGCCTATCGCTGTCTTGGTCCCTGTCCCTGCCCTGGCGGCACGCGCCCCTCTGGGCGATGCGGAGCGCCGCTGCCTAGGCTGGTCCATGCCGTCCAGGAGGAATTCCGGGTGCCCTCCTCACCCCAGCGCCCTCCCCTACCTCCCCACCTTGCAGCTCCTGCAGAAACGCGGCCTGCAAAACTACAGACTGAAAGCTAGGGGCTGGGTGCTCCCCGGAATTCCCCAAAGCACCCACTCCCCGCAGCCAGGCCCCGCGTGCTGGAGACAGACGTGCTCCCGAAGTCCCTCCTGTCGGCGCTCACCGTAAGCAGGGTTGTCATCCCTGTGTCCACGCACAGGGTCCTCTGACTGTGACAGTAGAGTTCCTGGGGAACCCTGCCAGGCTCTGTGTCCTTTTCTTCCTCTCCCCTCCCCGCCATCCTCGCAGCCCTCGCCTTTTGTGAAGCCGCAGAACTAGAGCAAATCAAACCTCTAGGCTCGGTTTGGATTTAGTTTGTAAAACACCATATTCACGGTCCTGCTTCTGTGGCCCAGCCACTTACCAACTGCAAACTGGCAATGCTGGCCTGCCCTGAGGATGGTGGCTAAGGTCCTTCCTGCTGAGGGGCCCTCTGTCCTGCCCTAGAGCCATCTGCTAGCACCCCAGATGGCTAAGGTCAAAATGCTGCCTGAGCTTGTTCAAAAGACAGTGTCTGCCGTCTCCTTTGCTGTGCAACAAAAATTGTAGACATCACTAATACAATATTCTAGCTCATGTCTGGCTGACTGTCCCGTTGTTCCTGTAACCATGCCCACTGTGCATGTCACTTTTGTGACACCAGGTGTCACTCTTTCATGCCCACGATTCACACTGTCCATGGTCTCTGGTGTAGCAGGGAGAGTAGCTCCCTCATGTTGTGGGTCCTGTGCCTGGAAGGCTGACAAACTCCAACCTGGGAGCCGGGCTGAGAGTAATCCTTTGGGAAAGGCAGAGAAAAGGGTCACTGCAGTCAAGTTTCCCTGCCTGCTGATCTACCCTACTGCGCTTCTTAGTCTTTGGGAGTACTCCAAGTCACTCAGGGCACAACGCCATGACCTTTTCTGTCTTACTTCAGCCCTCATTTTATTTTACCTCAATGATTATTTTTCTCGAAGTTGAGTACAAATTAAATGTTGTGAGTTACACTTTTAATGCCAAGTGGTGCTGTGTAGACATATTCTTTTTTTTTTTTTTTGTCTGAGACAGGGTCTCACTATGCAGTTCAGGCTGGCCTTCAGCTCACTTTGTGGTTCAGGCTGGTCTCGAACTCACAACAGTTCTCCTGCCTCAGCCTCCTGAGTGCTGAGATTACAGGCCTGCAACACCACGCCCAGCTCTTGTGTAGACATATTCTTATGGAACTTCTGGGGAAGAGTTCCTGAAGCTTCTGTAAGCACACTGTGGATGGCTAAGGTAGAGGTCTAGGGATGCAGGGCCTTCCCTCGCCTACATGATGAGGTGGACTGGCCAATACTTGAACTTGTGCTTTCACATCTGGCCTTTGCAGTTTCAATTATCCTGGGTATTTACTTATTGTGATGTTTGGAGTCAAACCCACTGTCCTGCCCAAACTGTGTCCCTGAGCTATACCCCCAGCCCTGGTTGGTTGGTTGGTTGAAGAAAACCAACCCAGGAATGACAGAAGCACAAGTTTTCCGAAGGTGATTGGCCTACTGAAATCTGATACTTTGTGGTTTAGAAGTGATTTTTGTTTGCTTGTTTTGGCACCAGGAGTTGAACTCAGGACCTTGTTCTTGTCAGGCAGGAGGCTGTGCCATGGAGCTATATCCCAGCCCTAGAAGCAATTTTTAGGATTCTATTTTCTTCTCTTTCTTTGGTGAACAAGGAAACCAGCTGGATTCTGACCCAAAGAGGAAGCCAGTTTCCCATTGTTCAGTACATGGGGTGTTGGCGCCTGCACAGGCTGAGGAGCTTCCAGCTCGGAAAGCCCACACCTGTCAGTCTCTTCCCTTTTCCCCAGCCCCTTTATTATTATTTTTTTATGACAATGTATTTATTGAGGGAAAGAAAGCACCCAAGAGAGGGATGGGGTGTGTGTGTGTGTGTGTGTGTGTGAACGTGTAGTTCCCCTATTATTATTATTAATTATTATTATTTGAGACAGAATCTTGCTATGTAGTTCAGGCTGGCCTTGAACTTCCTACCTACCCCAGGCTGGGTTCAAAGTTATTTGGATACTTCTACCTCAGCTTCCTGAGACTGGAATTAGAGGGACGCACCACCATTTCAGGCTGTCCCAGCTTCCAAAAGCAGTGGGGTGGTGTATCAGTTCATTCCAGAAAACTGTCAGCAGCATGCAGGTGCTGGGGGTCAGGCCTCACCTATGCAGCCAGTGTTGTGCAAACGTCTGTGAAAATGCTGAGCTAAGTTATAGTGGATAATTCTTTTTTTGAAAAAGTCTTTTGGGGCTGGGGAGGTAGCTCAGCAGTCTTAAGTGCCTACCTAGCAAACACAAGGATCCAGGATCAATCCCCAGGACAACATGTCATGATACCCACCAAAACTGGGCCTGGTGGCACATGCCTGTAATCCCAGCACTGGGGAGGCTGAGACAAGAGGATCACTATGAGTCTGAACTGTGTAGGGAAACCCTGTACCAAATAAATAAGTAAGTAAATAGATTAAAGAAAATAAAAGAGGGTCTGGGGAGTTGGCTCAGCAGTCTAAGCACCTGCCTGACAAGCGCAAAGACCCGGGTTTGATCCCTGGTACTGCATGCTATGCTGGCCCTTTGGGTGCACTGAGCTGGCCACTGAAACCAGGTGTGATGGAGCATGCCTATAATCCCAGTGTTTGAGAGGCTGAGACAGGAGGATCACTACAAGTGAGATTCTGATTAAAGATTAAAAAATAGTCTTTTCTAATAAGAATTACAAACTTTACAAGTGTGTGTGTATGTGTACTTGTTTTGCTACAGACTGAACCCAGGGCCTCATGTTTGTTAGCCAAGCACTATACCACTGAGCTACACTTTTTTTTTTTTGTGGTACCGGGGATTGAACTCAGGACCCTGTGCTTCCAAGACAAGTGCTTATTCTACTGTGCTATCTCCTGGGCCCCTTAAGCTTCATATAATAACTGAGAATTTTGAGGAAGACCAATTTGAACACAGGGCCCAAGTTTGGTAACGCTTTGTTGAGGGCTGGGTGTAGCTCAGCATGTGCAGGGCCCTAGGCAGGGCCCTAGGCCCCAGAACGCTCCGTATTCCAGAGAACAGCCAACCTAACAAGATGTGGAGTAGAGGTTCTTCCTAATAGATTGAGAATGGTTTGCATCTGCAGCTCTGCTCAGGTGATTCAAGCGGCTCATCAAGTCGCTGGGAACTTCCTCTGTAGCTAGGGCTCAGTTTTATTCCTCTGTGGGCGAAGACACAGTGCACTTTGTCCTGGTTTCATTCGCATCTTAGGCCATGTACCATAGTCCTTCATTGCCAAGTCTAGACAAAGGTGACCTGTGGAGTTGGAGGCCATTTTCCATTGCAATTTGGAGTTCACCGTGGTGAAGCCGAGCTCAACTCAAGTGGCAGTGACCGCTTCCAACCTCAAGGTGATTTCGGCTCTTGTTTTCCTGAGTTCTCTCCAAACAAGCATGGAGAGCTCACATATTATTCCTGGATGTTCTTTTTAGCTAACTCATCAATAAAAATTTCCAGTCTTTTTTTTGGTACTGGGGATCGAACTCAGGACCTTGCTCTTGTCAGGCAGGGCTTATGCTGCTGAGCTATATCTCCAGCCCTCTTCTGTTTTTTTTTTTTTTTTTTTTTTTTTTTTTTTTTTTTTTTTTTTTTTTTTTTTTTTTTTTTTTTTTTTTTTTTTTTTTTTTTTTTTTTTTGAGACAGGGTCTCCCTATGTAGTTCAGGTTGGACTTCCCATGTAGCCTCCAATTTGTGATAATCCTCCTGACTCATCTTCCTTTGTGCTGAGATTACAGGCATGTGCCATACCTGGTGATTTTTTCCTAATGTTTAATCTTATTCTGATTTGGAACATTATCCAATATTGTCAAATTTACTTGAGCTTCAAAGGCCTAGCCAGGAAAGTGCTTATTCTACTGGCTATCTCCCCAGCCTCAAAGGCCTTGCTAATACAAAGTCTTGAACCCAGAATGCAATTTACTTTCATTCTTTCCTATAGTGGCCACAGATGCCCAGATCATCGCGCTGTGGATGCTCCCTGCTGGCCAAGAAAGCGAACTGCAGAACACAGGTCCACATCCCACATCTGGGCGTCCCCTGTACCGTAGAGGAAACACTCCTGGTGTCAGCCACCCTGACACGGGCTGCCCCAGCGCTGTTATTGTTTTTCCTGAGAGGGTTTCAGTCTCCCTATGCAGTTCAGGCTGGCTTTGAGCTCACTTCGTAGCTCAGGCTGGCTTTGAACTTGCAAAGATCCTCCTGCTTCAGGCTCCCAAGTGCTGGGGTGCCAGATGTGCATCACCACACCTCATTCTCTGCCCTTGATTCGCTCCAATTTCGCAAACAGGTATTGCTGCCCTTGCCCTATGGAGGGAGGGGCCTGACCTGGGGTCCTGTTTCTGTCATCTTGGCCCAGTTCACCTGCTGCAGACAAACTTTATGAAGTACTCACCAGCAGCTCCTACCGCCCCAGCTTTCTGTCCAACTTGCTCTGCACTCTGGACTTTCTAGTGTGAAGAAATACAAAAGCAAAAACTCTAAGGAGCAAAAGCAAAAGCTAAAGAGGTTTAAAAATACATTTTACACAGGACGAGGAGGCCTCCACCTCCTCCTGGCACTTGTTTTCTAGGACACACGTGGAGCTTTGCTAGGCTGCAGCAGGCCATCCTCAGCTGTCCCACCTGGGGGTGGCTCCCACTGTTGGTGCTTTCGTGGGTGTGCTGGGAGGGTGACAGCATTCCGTCTTCACTGACCTGCTGGATGCAGAAGTACGACCAAAGGAAGGGTATTGGGTGGTACTACCAGGCCTAAGACATTGAAGAATACAATCCAGCACTGGAATGAAACCTGAACTAATCGCACTCCGTAGTTTTCCACTGGAACAGTAGTTCCCACTGAGGAACTGCTTCCTCTGGGGTTTTCTGGCAGAGACATTGTATATCATAACTTGGGAGAATTACTGGAGTGTTGAGCCTCAATTTCAATGCATAAGACAACTCACCATCTCCAAGGGTGGCCCGCGGCCAATGTCCACTTCGCTGAGGTTGAAACCCTGCATTACAATATGACAGCATGAGCATGGTGATGAAAGAAAACTTGCTAGTGACTGGGTGGGTGGGTGGGTCCGTCTTAGCTATCTATCTCACTGAACTGGGCAACTGGGGAATGTGAAAGGCTACTGTTTATCTTTAGGGCAGAATTAGGAAAAGGTGAGCCAGGTGTGGTGGTGAATGCATGCAACTGCAGCACTCCAGAGGCTGAGGCAGGAGGATCCCCGTAAGTTCAAGGCCAGCCTGGGCTACAAAGTGAGTTTAAGGCAAGGCTGAACTGCATAGCCAGACCCTGTCTGAAAAAGGCAATGCCATAAATAAACAAAAATATGAGGTGATATATATATATATATATATATAGATATATATATATATATTTTTTTTTTTTTTTTTTAGAATTGTCTTGCCTGGCAGGCACTGTGCCACTGAAATATACCCTCAGCCCCTTAATTTCTTCAATTTTTAGAAATATTCGACTATGTCATTGATAAACTAAAAAGACTATCACTTTAATTTTTTGATGTTCTTTTTGCAGCTTTCTATCCCATGCTATTAATTTGCTTCAGAGTAAAGCACCCAAAAATGAACAAATGGGCCATGGCTGTAAGTTTCTCACAGGGCAACCTATGAAAATGATGAATTCAGAACATGACAGATGCTTCAGTTTTGCTATTTACTAGGCAGGCATTATAAAATTTTCTTTCTCCCCAAATTGTTGAAAGAATTAAATGATTATTGGTAATCAAGTTCAAGTATTATATAGACAATGCTGCTTGAATTCATTTTGTTTGAGCCTTGTTCCTTCCAAAAAAATGCTTTTTGTTGTTTTGATTTTGAGACAAGATCTCAGTTCAGGGTGGCCTTGAACTCACTTTGTAGCACAGGCTGCCCTCAAATTCATAGGGATCCTCCTGCCTCAGTCTCCTAGTGGTGAGATTACAAGTGTGTGCCACTACGTCTGGCTAAAAAAACTTGTTTTTAAATATAACCCATGTTAGTTCGAGCTTGGTGGCACGTGCCTGCAATCCCAGCACTCACTAAGGAGGCTGAGGCAGGAGAATCACTGTAAGTTCAAGGCCAGCCTCAGCTACATAATGAGGTCCCCATCTCAAAAGACAAAACAAAAACAAAAACAAAAACACAAGAGAAATCTGTTTGTTCTTTGTCCTGTGTCTCCGGTACACACACAGGCACTGTGTCCCACCCCCAGCACCAGAAGGACCCAGTCATTTGCAAGTGTCAATGATAATGTTGACTTCACAGTTAGTCTGAGGCTGTGCATTTTCTTCACATGAAAAAGCACAGTGGAAGAACCACTTCCCGACAAGCGCAAGGGCCTGAGTTCAATCCCTGGTTCCACCAAAAAAAAAAAAAAAAAAAAAAAGCTCTAGATTGTTTAGGGCCAGGGAGATGGCTCAGTGGAAGAACCACATGAAAAAGCAACTTTAAGCCCCTCTCCGAATCTCTCAGGCACTTCTATGTGTTTATTTTCTTAGGTCTTTACTTAGAGGAGTCAGAACTGCACCGATCCTGCCCCTGCAGAGCAGTGGCCGAGCCCAGAGTGATCACCTTCCAGCCTCTGCACTTCAGCCAGAGCCACCTGTTTACAGGGCTCTGAGGCAGGGGCCGGTGAGGCCACATCTGATGAGGTGGGACTGGAGTGAATTCACCGACTGGCTGGCGTGCTGGTGCATGCCTGGAATCCCAGCACTCCGGAGGCTGACACCGGAAGATCTCCAGAGACTCTGAGGTCAGCCTGGGATACATCTTGAGTTCACAGCTAGCCAGAACTACATAACAAAACTCTGTCTCAAAAAAAGAAAAGAAAAGAAAAGAAAACAAAAAACCCAGGATGTGTAGTCTTTCTTTCTTTTTTTTTTTGGTGAAACTGGGATTGAACTCAGGCCCTTGCACTTGCCAGGGAAGCACTTTTCCCACTGAGCCATCTCCCTGGCTTCTTGTAGTCTTTAGGTATATTAACATAGAAACCAATAATAGTATTCTTTTCAGGAAACTTGTTAGCATTTTTTCTTTCTTTCTTTTTTTTTTTTTTTAGCATTTTCTCATGAACAAGGTCAAAATAATGAGAAGACTGCAACAATCATTTCAGAAAACCTGAATTTGTAAAAAGTTAAGGCAACAGAGTAAGTCATAAGTCACACCATGAGTAGGTCAAAGAATTCACACAAAAAGGTAGAATAGTAGCTTCTGTTTAATCACTGTATTTCAGTTTTTACAAATAATCTTAGGACAAAGCAGCTGACTAAAGTTTTGGGGACAAACAGTTCTTGCACACGAAGACCAACCACATGCTCCATTTTCTGTAGTAACTATTTGTTGAATTAAACATTTTCATAGACACACAAAAAATGTTTAAAGCCATAGATCACTGCATTTCTATTTACAGAAAGCCATATACAGACATGCATTTCTTCTTGATAAGGAGAACTTAAATAGATGTCTGAACATTAAGGCAGTGACAATTCTAAAACAAAGACAATTTAAGTTAAGGCTTTATGTTTGAAACCCATGTTCATAGGCAACTGCGATCAAAGCACACTTACCTCGCAGGCTGAATTCACCTAGTGGCCACGAGTGTGCGATCCACTCATTCCCAGTTCTTTGTGTCAGATGCATGGCGTGAGCCTCAGGGGCTCACTGCCCATTTCCTTTGATGAATCCAGTCCCTTCTTCAGTGCTGAGGAGTGGCCTTGGGCAGCACAGGGGCGTGCCACAGAAACAGCAGCACACTTGGGGTAGCCAGAGGGACCTCGCACGCTGGACTGATTCTTATTTTCTTGACAGTTGGGCAGCTATTAAGAGGTTAGGACCTGCTGGATACAAAGAACTGGCAAAGCATACTTGAGTGTGTGCTTGGTTTAAAAGACAGAACATGTACTTGAAGAAATAGGTTTTCACCTTTCTTTTCTTTGAAGACTATATGACTTTTTAAATAAAGCAACACTAAACAGAATACCACATTTTGAATGGATCTAGCATGTAACTGCTAGCCTCTAGGCACAAAATACATCCTTGACCAATGTGTTTCCTTATTCTAGGAAAAGACTGAGTGGTGGATGGAAGGAAAAGCCACTTTAAAGTGATCGTCGATTGCACCCTTGTCCTGTAAAGCTCTGAAGTGCGCAGTGGTGAAATCCGGGTGTGGGGCAATGTCCTTCTCTGCTCCTTTTCAGTGTAAGGAGGGGTGACATTGGAGGCAGCTGGTGGGCACACTGGGGATGCGAAGCAGCCCTGGAGCCATGCGGGCCTGCTGTGGAGCGTAGGGATGACTGTGGATGGGGCAATGTGACACGGACACTTGGTCTCCCTCCTTGGCATACACCTTGCAAACCCCTGGTCATCTGTGCAGTAAGCATTCGTGGTTGTTGCATGACAGTGCAATCACTGGTGGCTGCTGGTCCCCAGGTGGTTGTAGGTTGGGACAGGCGCAAGGCAGGCCCAGCCTGGTTAGACAGCTGGGCGCTTTTCACTTTACCAGCCTTCAAGGAAGGCAAAGTGGCTGCAGGCAAGTTGATCATCAAGGCCGATACTTTAATCCTCCACACCCATGTAATGAGGCCTTCACAAGAACCCAAGAACTGGGTTCCAAGAGCTTTGGACAGTTGACCAGGAGGTTCCAGCATATGGTGCTCTTTGGGGGCTTGGAAGCTCTGTCCCCTCCCACACTGCACCCTGGACACCCCTCCATCTGTATCCTCCTTAGTACCATGGCCTGGGTTTCCCTGAGTTCTGGGAGCTGCTCTAGCAAATGAACCAAATTCAAGGTGGGAGTTGTGGTAATTCCAATATCTGGCTGGCAGCTAGACGTTCTGGAGGGCCAAACTGCGGGGGTGTCAGAACTGAGCACACCGGGCTCACCCAGCTTGCTGGGTGGAGGAGACCCCACTGGGGTGTCTTCTAGACTGATGGTGGTGAGAGGACACAGGGAAGCATTGTGCTCTTAACCCAGGCTCCACTTTGTCACCAAAACAGGGTTGAGAGCCTCGCAATTCACACTAAACACTGGCTGCTCTTTCTCTGGGCAGTAATTTCACAGCAATAACCCTCTGGAGAGGCAGGACAGTACTCAGCATCAGTGAGCACTCGAGAGAGGACGGCAGTGACTTTAAGAAAACCGTTGCAAAATCCACATAAAGAAAGCTGTGATTGGGACCGGGGAGATGGCTCAGTAGAATAAGCACTTCCTTGGCAAGAGCAAGGGCCTGAGTTCAATCCCCGGTTCTGCCAAAAAAAAAAAAAAAAAAAAAAAAAAAAAGAAAAAAAAAAAAACAGACTATGGTTTCCCTCGGTGTTTGGAGAGAGGAGCTGGGAAGAGATGGCAAAGCAGGCACAAGTGCAGTGCCAACAGGAGCACCCGAGGTGCAGGTGATGTGCCTTATGGTTGGCTAAGCCACTCAGGAGATGGGTGGAGCCTGCACTCCAGCACTGGCAAGTGTGGCTTCAGTACAGGGCTGTATGCGTTTGACACAAGATGGAAAGACCAGCCATGAAAGCGCAAATGAAGGCAACATGAAAACATTTTCAGATCAACATCTTACACTTTATAATATACTCACATTCATGCACGAACTGTGCTTACAAGTACAAAAGGGAAAGGATCGAAAAGAATCTAAGCACTGTGTCATGGACAGCATTCAACAAGGTTAATACTGTCGTCCCTGTTACCTGTTTTTGCTTTAAGTCTGGGAGGAAGTGGCAAATGCCATTCACGCTGGCCTGATCCTTTAGAAGTTGTGCAGCTTAGCACAGGTCTGGGTTTCGATGGAGCTGAACTGAGACTTCATGGTGTTCCAGGCCAGATTGGCCAGCAGGAAGTCGTCCATGGCTGTCTGCGTTTCGTTGCTGGTGAAGAGCAAGCTCCCCAGAGCCTCCAGGCCTGACCTGGTGGTCTGTGTCTCGGCGCTGTTCAGCTGCACCTTGTTTTCCAGAGCAGGGACGTTTCGGGGAGCCAAGAGGGCTTCTGTCTGTGTCTTGGTGTCAGATGAGTCGGTACTCATGGAAAAGCTGGAGTGTTTCAGGATGCTGCTGAGGGGCAGGTGAGGGCCACCGTCCAGGAAGAAGTTTGGTGTTGAACATCTCAAGCCTTAGGAAGTGGGTGCTACCCCTGCACCTGAAGAGGGGTATGGATGGGTCTGCAAGGAAGAAGTCTGTCTGAGTCTCAATGTCTAGCAACTCCAGGGCTGGCTCTGCGTGCATGGTGCCCAGACTGCTCTCATCAGTCTGAGTCTGAATGTTGGAGTGGAGAAGAACTCTTCAATATCAAAATCGATGCTGGAGTTCAGGAGGGGACCAGCAGGGAGATGGGTGTCGGGCCCGGAATTGGTGTCAGGTAAAAGACTATGATTATCTAGGGCCTGGCTGGGCAGGCGCTTGACAAGATGTTTTCTAGGTCACTGAGGAGGTCTATGGTTTGGGTCTGATTATCCGTCGTGCTCTGAGAGGGAAGCAGACTGCTCTGTGCACTGAAGCTTAAGATGGGTGCAGGTTTCTCCAGTGCTTCACTGAGAGCCTTGGGGTTGCTCTGAGGTAACAAACCATGGGGACGGTTTCTGCTACTAAACTGCTGTTTATCATACTGTCTGTGGGAAAACTGTATGAGGAGTGGACGCTGTCAAAGATGTCCCCACACATCCCAGCTTGGTCCATCGGCACCTGATGGCCTGGAGTCTCAGGCATCCCGCAGGTCTGGGTCTCCTTGGAGACCCCACCTGGCTGGAGACAGATGTTGATGAAAGCATCTCTCTGCGCAGCAATGGATGACACTGCCTTGGAGCCTGGCAGAAGTGTCTGAGTGTGGACACTAATGGGAAGGGACACCTGTGAATCAAATGTCAGGTCAGTTTGAGAGCAAGATGACATGGAAGAGTCAGGGCTGACCCACAGTGCAGGGGGGACCATGTGCTGTGTGGCACAGGACAGGTCTGTTTGCACACTGATGGATGAAATGCTGTTCCTTTGACATGTGCCCCCTAGCTCTTGGGAGGGGTTGGGACACTTCCCCAGGTTCACCTGGACACCTGCACTGACTGGCTCCACACCAGGATTTGTAACTTCTGAGAGGGGCCGGCTCTCCTTCATGGAGCATGTCTTGGACTCCAGGCCAAGGATCAGGGCCCCCATGGACAGAGGCGCCAGGTGCATGGCACCTGTTGCAGAGCCCTGATTGATGCCCAGCACCATGGGCTGGGTGGAGGAATCAGCTGTAGGCACAAAGAGTGGCACCGGTGACAGCTGCATGACTGGAAGCTTCACCAGAGCCATCTTAGGCTTTGGTAAGAGCAGCTTCTGAGGCTGTCTGGGCGGGGGGCACTCTGCTTCCTGGAGCTGCGAGAGTCCTCAAGAGTGGCTATGAGTTTTAGTTTTGAATTCTCCAGTTCTTGGGTCAATGGTCTTTGTGGATAGCTTCTGGTACCGCAGGTAGTTTTCCATTTTCCTTTTTTCACTAGGTGGATCCCTGAAAAAAATGACAGCCATTTATTTTTATTTTTTAGTCTTTTTGAGACAGGGTCTCACTATGCAGTTCAGGCTGGCCTTAAGCTCACTTTGTAGCTCAGGCTGGTCTTGAACTCACAACAATCCTCCTGCCTCAGCCTCCCGAGTGCTGGGATTACAGGCATGCGCCACCACGCCCGGCAGCACTTATTCTATTGAGCTAGCTCCCCAGCCCCAGGGTAGAAATTTGCTTCAGAAATTGAAAATTTCCAGGGCCAAATAGTTCAGCGGATTAAAGCATCTACAAGCTGGCTCAGGGACTGGGGGTTTGATCCCCAGATCTGCCCTGCCAGCGGGTTGAGATGGCAATTGAGGCTGGACGTGGTGGTGCACGCCTGTAATCCCAGCTCTTGGGAGGCTGTAAACAGGCGGGTCAGTATGAGTCAGATCTAGTAGTGAGACCCTGAACATCCTGTAGACCCTTCCCTAAAATAAAAAAAGAAAAACAAAATTTTAAAAAAAGAAATAAATTTAAAACTCCCGCCACCAGAGTCCTGCTCACTACAAACCCGCCCACTAGGGCGTGACGCGCCCGCCTCTCCGTCCCGCCTCTCCGCCCTCTCCGCGGTGAGGGTTGCTGGGAGAGTGCACTTATCGGAAGCGGAAGTCCAGGGCTCGGCACGTACTTTCCTTCAGCGAGTGACTGCGAGCAGTGCCGGCAGTGCGGAACGGTCTATTGCTCTTTCCGTCTGCCAAACTTGCAGGAATGAAAGAGGTAAAGAGCGAACGCGAGCGGGGGAGCCGGCGAAGACGACGGGGACCTGGGGATGCCAGCGGCGGCGGTGGTGGTGAAGCAGGAGCGACTCAGCCCCGAGCCCGCGCCTGCCGCCCATCGTCGACCGGACTTTTCCGGCAGTAGCCCGTCGCTGCGGGCCGGAGAGCCCGGCCGCCCTGGCCACCGCGGCGGCAGAGCCCGAGGAGGTAGCCGGTGAGTTGAAAGCAGCTGCGATGGTAGAACTCATTGAAAACAAAGAGGACAGCGCTGATGTCAGAAACTGACAGCAGCTCGTAGTTAATCCTGAGGCGGTGCTGGTAGGGTGACTACAAGATGTTTACTTCTGTGCCTGTCCTTTGCGTTATAAGCTGAGGTTATAAAGGTTTAGGGACTCAACGGGCACGCTCTCTGCGATACGA
>PVKA01030761.1:12718-27080 GCA_004027165.1 Ctenomys sociabilis | reverse complement strand
GATCACTATGAGCCCAAGCTGTGTAGTGAGACCCTGTACCAAATATATAAATTTAAATAAATAAGATGAAAATGAAATGGTCTTGGCAATTTCTCTTGTATAAAATAATTAACTAGCTACAAAATATTTTTGTCCAAAGATGTTCACCTAAGCATTATCAATAGGAACTGAAAACAACTTACATGTACTAAACATAGAATTAATCAAATGAAATTAGTAGGTGTTCATTATATGGTATATCATACAGTGGCTTAATAATATTTTCAAAACTTTTCAATAGCTTGAAAAAATGTTTCCAAGATCTTGCACTTGCATAGCATATGTGAATCACTGGGCTTGAACCTCAACACTGCAAAGCAAGAAAAAACCACAGTGCTCATACAGCTTCTATAATTGTACACTTACATACAGCATATATATATATATATATATATATATATATATATATTCTGTTCTTTTTCTTTGTAGGGCAGACAAGGAGTTGAGCAGGGCCTCATTCACACCAAAAAATACTCATATCACTGAACTATAGCTCAATCTTTAGTTTTTAAAAATATCTCTTCCCCATATGAACTGAATAGATAAAAACATAAGCAGGTATACAGTTGTATTTTCATTATAGACTCATGTTTTGCTCTTATTTTTACAATGACCTTCTAGTTTTAGAATCCAAAGCAAAGGGATTCAATGCACCTTAAGTCACCAGGCACAGTGGCTCTTGCCTATAATCCTGGCACTCTAGCATGCTACAGCCTGAGGAAGGAGGATCACAAGGGGTTCAAAGCCATTCTGAGATTTCAAACCTGGCTTAGATTACATAGTGAGAAACTTCCTCAAAAAATAGGAAAAAACCCCAATATCTCACAAAAATGCATTATTTGTAATACTTTGCTAGTAGATTAATTCCTACATATCATATATTATACCAATAAAATGTACCCTAGGAAAAACTTCATATCATTTTCACCTCTGGGCAAACACCTTGCAGCCTGTAAGAGTAACCCTCCCTGACGTGGGATACTAGCCCCTAAATATCAAAAAGATGAATAAATGGCAAAAAATGGGTACACACAAGGAAAGTAAGACATACATTAAAATTTAAAATATTTTACTCATCTTGGCTGGAATTGTAGCTCATCATGTGTGTAGCATGCATTAGGCCCTGGATTCAACATTAAAAATTACACTCATCTATGAAAGACAGTAAATAGCAGAATGTCTAAATGAAACACTATGTAATTAGAATATATAATGTACAACATAAGAATATGAATATTAAAAGGTACTACAATGCCTTTGTATTTTATTTTATGGATAGTAAAACATACATTTATCATACATATATGTATGACTATATGTATATGATAGCTTTGGATATTTAAAGTTCAACTTTCAATGAATGAGTTACAAGATTATAAGTATTTTTTCTACTAAGTCTTTTAGCCAGAAATAGTAAAAATAAGAGATTAGACTTTACAAAAGAAAATGATTTCTAGTACAATAGTGAACCCGATCTTCAGAACTCCTCATATGATGTGATACCTGGTTATTTTCTAGTCGTCTCACTCAAGGCCTTCTGCTTATTTCATTTTAATTAAGTACTCTCAGTTGACAAATGATACTTTAACAAATGTTGTTAAATACAATTTTAACTGCCAAAACAAAAAGTATAATGATTCAAAGAATGGTAGTTACAGAACCATCATATAATTTACAAAATGAGAACATTACAAATTAATTCCAAGTTAACAGTTTTGGGGCTGGAGATTGAGAATAAACTCAGAACTGATCTAGTTCAATAAGTATATATTTTAAAGAGAAAATCCACATTAACTTGTCACATTTTGTTATTGATGGAATGCCACTTAAATATAGATGATCTCCTTATGTGCTTTTCCATACTTGTATCTTATCCCTTTTCAAATGCAATTATGAGGAGAAATTATTGATACTTCATAAGCAATTTTTCACATAACCTCTTATTGTGGGAAATTATAAAACTAAGAATGAAGTATGAAAAGCTAACAGACTGTAATGATTACCAGTAGAGACCAAAATACTGCTTAGTAGCTAAGTAAGGAAAAAAATCACCAAATTAATGGCTTTAATGGGCTATTTTTCACAATATTTGATGGAAGAAACATAGAAACACATAATTTCTACATTTTTATTCTCCTCTATTCCTCTTATTTTTAAATCACATTATATCTGGCATTATTTTTCTTTTGCTTTTTTCCTTTTGTGGTTTGGGGACCCAAACTCAGGACCATGTGCTTGCCAGGCAGGTTTGCTGTGCCACTGAACTATAGCCCCAGCCCTGACTTTGCTTTTTAAAACTGAGTGGGAAAAAATAAATAAATAAAATTGGATGACTAGAGAATTTTTACAGACATGTAAAAATGTTGCAAGAGAAATGATGAGAAAAAACTCTTGCCATTTCTTTAACTTCTTTCTCCTCCTCCTCCTCCTCCTCCTTCTCCTCTTCCTCTTTTGCTCCGCCTTAATTCTTTCCCTTCCCCTGCCTCCTCTTCTTTTTTCTTGTGGTACTGGGGATTAGACCCAGGGCTTGCCCATGCTGGAGTACTAGGCCACACACCCTGCCTCTCTGAAAACTCTTGTTAAGGCCTCTGTATTCGTATGATATTCTACTACAGTACTTTAAATTTATATAGCACCTGTTTGCTGAAGAGGCCAGGCTTCACAGAGTTCACTTATCCTTTCAGCACGCTTGTGAAGTGTGTAGATTGGAAACAGATGGCTTCAAAATAAAGGAAAACCCAGATACTGCCACAGAAAACCTCAGTGATTTACTGAAGATGGCCTATCTGTCTAGGCTGCAGAAGCCTAAAA
This sequence comes from Ctenomys sociabilis, assembly GCA_004027165.1. NCBI lineage: Eukaryota > Metazoa > Chordata > Mammalia > Rodentia > Ctenomyidae > Ctenomys > Ctenomys sociabilis. The sequence continues at coordinate 24,230 of PVKA01030761.1, read as the reverse complement.
GATTCCAAATTCCATGTCCAATACCTTTTCCAATTAATGGCACTACCTTCTTATCATCAAGCACATTTCTCAGTTGTTTAAGAAAATTTAAGCTTCTTTACATTGTAAAATCAGTAAATTTATTGCACCAAAAATCCAATGGCACATCCATATTTTATAGAACTAACATCAATCATAGATAAGTCTCTGGAACTCACTTTCCTGAATAGTCATTAATTTGTCAACAAGAAACTGGGCATAGTGGCACTCACCTGTAATCCCAGTTCTTGGGAGGCTGCAAACAGCTGGATCATTATGAGTCTGATCTAGTAGTGAGACCCTGAACACGCTATAGACCCTTCCCTAAAATACAAAAAAAATGTCAACAAGCTACTTAGCATGGTTCAATACAGTTGCATCAAAACGTGGAAACCCAGGGTCTGGGGCTATAGCTCAGTGCTAAAGCACCTGCCTAGCATGAGCAAGGCCCTGTTTCCATCCCTAGCACTGCAAAGAAAAAAAAAAAAAACACCAAACTGACAAATCAACTGATAAATATAACTGGAAGAAGTCAGTGTATAAGTGTTTTTAAAAAGCAATCATAGAGTGGGAGATATAGCTCAGTTGCTTAAACACCTGCCTGGAAAGCACAAGGTCCCTAGTTTAATCCCCAGCATTTAAATAAATAAATATTTTCAATGACTGGGTCAAACTCCAAGTCAGTGGTGGAGCCCTGTATAAAATCCAGTTTCTCTGAATCCAAGTCTCACACACTTCTCCCTCAGTGTTTTCTGCCTCATCCCTGGAACAGTCCATACTCACACTTTTCCTTCCAGTGCTAAGAATATGGCAAAATTCAAGTACTATAGCATTAAATTTATTGTGAATTTTTTTCCTTTGTATCTTAGGGAAGTGTCTACAGGGTGTTCAGTGTCTCACTACTAGATAGAACTCATAGTGACCCACCTGTTTACAGCCCCCCAAAAACTCGGATTACAGGCAGATGCCTCCATGCCCAGTCTCAATTGCTGTCTCAGCATGTCCCAGGGGAAGGGCAGCATGGCAGGCCAAGGAATCGAACGCCCCTCCCCCTCCCCTGCTTGCAGGGGCTTTAATCTGCTGAGTTATTTGGCCTGCCCTCATTGTGAATTTTTGAAATTGTCTCTCCACAAGTAAAATAAATCAATCCTCCTATGATGAGTCATTTAACAATCAAAATTTCCATAACCTTAACCAAAGCCCGGTCATAACTAAAGACATTCATTGATAATTACTGATATCTAAAATCCACGCCTCTTTGCATAATTCTATGAGAAGAAAGATTTACACTAATAGTGTTTGGCCAGGATAGCCTGTCTGCTCCTTGTATTATGGATAACCACCAGGAAGATAACAATGCAAAAAGTATTAATTGTTGAAACTGTACTATAAATCAGCTTTTCAAAAAAGAGAGGTATACAACTACATTCTCTTAATTCACTGAATAGAGGCATCTGCTCTAATAGTGTTTGTAGATAGAGTATCATGTATACACCTTGTACAACAAAAAGCCACTACGAAAACAATGTGCAATGTATTAATTGTTGAATCTGTCCTACTAATTTGATTTGAAACTATCTCATTACTATTTGTTCTTCAATAAAGTAAAATAAATGTAAAATAAAATAAAATCAAATCCACGCCTCTCATACCAGTGAGGCATGGTAGTGCACACCTGCAATACCAGCGCTTGGGAGGCTGAGGCAGGAGGATTATCACAACTTCCAGGCCTGACTGGGCTACATAGTGAGTTCCAGGTCATTCTGAGCTACATAGTGAGACCTTGTTTCAACAAACAACCCCAACAATAAACAAATTCCCACCATTGTAATGCATTCAGAATGCTTTTGAAGTCTCAAATACATTGGATATACATTACACAGTAGATAGCTCTCTAGAATGAGCATGCAGACTCAAAACATGACCCATGTTTTTTCTAACCTGAGTTTTATTATTTGCATAGATCAAAAGTTTTCCCTTTTAGATCAGTTTTCACGATAAGAAAGTCATAAGGAGGTATGAGATGACTCTAAAAACAAATTGTCTTGTTATTGATACTCATTTTAAAATTTTATTTTAAGGTCCAACCAAATAGCACAGCAGATTAAGGATCGTACAAGCAGGGGCATGGGGGTAGGAGGGTGGTGGTTTCAATCCCAGGCCAGGCCCCCAGCTCCTGTAACCACAGCTCTTGGAAGGCTGTAAACAGGAGGATTACTACAAGTCCAATCTAGTAGTGGCACCTTGAATACCCTGTAGGCCCTTCCCTAAAATACAGAAAAAAATTATTTTATACTAGTTTTATTTTATTTATTTATTACTTATTTATTTATATATTACAGGGTCTCTCTACACAGTTTAGACTCACAATGATCCTCCTGTCTCAGCCTCCCCAGCGCTGGGATTACAGCTGTACACCACCCCACCCAGTTCCAGGGCAGCACAGCATGCCCAGGGACCCACATGTCATGCAATAATGAGTGTAGAACCCAGGTCCTTGTGTTTGCCGGGCAGACACTTAGAACACTGAGCTATCTCCCAGCCCTTAATTCATTTTAGAATCTGTACCAAACAGCAAAATCAAGATATGGCATGAATATACATTCCACCTAGATTATACCAGATCAAACACAAATTCATATCATATGTGCTAAAACATTATTTTAATAAATTCTGTGAAAAGAAAAGTAGAAATAATGCCTAAATAAGAATTATGCAATAACAGCAAGTGGATTTTCTTTTTTGCCCGTCATTTTCACCAAATAAAATCACTTTAGAGAACCATGTAAACCTGCCCTTTTCAGTAATAGTTACACTGTTTGCCTAGGAGAGAAATTTCATTGTATTTCTGATAGTGCCCCGTATACTGACATTCTGCCAGTATAAATAGTCACAGTCAAGTTTAATGTGCCTGTAACCATTTGTAGATGGGACCTAATCTCACAATATTACTCAGCAGTTATAATTAATTCTTCTTCCCTAAATGCTATAAAGTTTGTCATTTTTAGCTATTAAATCTGAAGAACATCAAGCTAAAGACTTTGGACTCTAATGCTGATTATATCAAGTCAAGGCAGAACATAGTGTATTCACCTTACCATCTCAGGCAAAGAGAGTGGCTATATCTAACAGTAGAAACTAAGAATTAGACTCACAACTCACTAAATTTACTAAAAATGTGTCACTAACAAATGAAGTCAGGAATATTAACTTCATTTTTTACTTCATTTTGACTTTTTTGTTTGGTTGGGCTTCGTTTTTTTGGCAGCAGTGGGGATTGAACCTAGGGCCTTGCACACACCAGGCATGCTGTACTAAGCTATATCTCCAGCCCTGGAGGGTGGTTTTAAATGCATGATCAGTCAAAGACAAGGAAATAGTGTAGGCTAGAGCCTATTGATGATTCTGTCTTGATATGATTTCACCGCATTTGAAACAGAACTATCCATGGGGCTGGGAGTGTAGCTCAACGGTAGCATGCTTGCGCGCATGTACAAGGCCTCAGGTTTCATCCCAGTATCAAAAAAAGTATAAAGGAGACCAAAAGAAAAACAAGAAAATTTATTTTTCTACTACTGTAACCTAGCTGGATAATAGTACCTTGCTTGTTTTTAAGGTTAAACATTTGTTAGAAGTTCAATCTAAAATTATGCTGTCACCTCACTTGCACTTTGGGTGGTCTATCTACCAGTTTAGTTAACTCTAGTAGTTCCAGCACAATGTAAATCCATTTCCAGCCAATCTGCGCTATTACGTTAGAACTACGTGTTTTTAAGTGCTTCTTGCTGTCGGACTCAGATGCCTGTGCACTGCATCAAAATGCAGTCCTCAAGTCATTCAGAGGTGACTACTGAAAATAAAAAGGGGGTGAGGAGATGGCTCAGTAGAATAAGTGATTCCCTGGCAAGCGCAAGGTCCTGAGTTCAATCTCCAGTTCTGACAAAAAAAAAAAAAAAGAAAGAAAGAAAGAAGAGAAAGGACTTGGAGCAAAATACACAAAGCCAAACTCTCCTAAATATTCTCAATTTCATTTTTACAGTTTCTGCCTTAGTTGTTTTTAAGACTAGATTAACTGATCCATTTTTTTGCAAATAAGTAAAGCTTTTAAACTCCTGCCCTTGGAGATTGCACTTCCTGTTTCTGTACTCCTCCGCAGTATATAATCTAAATAGCAAAAGTGCCTTGCTTTCCCAGCAGGTTTCTTAACCTGGGCCACAAGGACTGGTACAGGGCAATATGGGAAGGTTATTTCAGATCTTCTCATTATTCTAACCGTATCATGGACAGGCAAATACCCACACAACTCTATTTGTCAAACTTAGTGTGGGGCCCCGGAGATGGCTCAGTACAATAAGCACTTCCCTGACAAGCACAAGGGTCTGAGTTCAATCACTCTTTCCCCTGTTCCTCCGACAAAAACCTACCATCCACTATTTTTGAATATGATGTCTGATTTGATTCATTCCAAACCACTAATAACTGATGGTTAATTTATTCAAGGAATTTTCCAGCACCTTTAAGCAGATGCCCAATATATAGAATGGTTCAGCTAAATTATAGGCCAGACCAAAGATATAGGTAGATTCTCTAAAAAGGAAAACGCTGTCTAATGGAACACAGCTTCAAATCTAGCATTTAGGAATGTCATGGACCAGAGTAGTAGGACAATTTTCTGAGCAAATAATGAAAAAGATATTTTTAAAATTTCAAAAAGCCATAATGAGATTTAAGGGGAACCAGGAAGAAATATGTCCTGCCACAAAAAAAAAAAAAAAAATTCAAGACTTTATTTTTAAAACAGCTTCTATTTTCATTTTGGACAAAATTGGAGCATCAAATTCCCTTTCTGTTGCACTCATCCAAAGGCAAGAATTCCCTCGAGTGGAGGCTAGGTCACCGCCCTCCCCTTCTCCTCGCGTTGTTTTTGGAATATGGGCCTCAGCCATTACATTCCATTTTTAAAGTCAAAAGATGCCATGTGACCATTACCCTAGGGGCATTCGAGGCTTAATGCCCAATGGCCTGGGTGGGACTGTGGCTACTTACTAGGAATTCACTATGAACTGCACCTCAGGCATCAACTTTATTCTCCTAAATGCAGTACATTTTGACATTCGTGTGCACTACGTGCCTACTCCTCAATAGTTTCTAATTTCACTGCACTTCCTACCTACCGTGGCAAGCCACGTTCCCATTCCCCCTTCGCTATTTTCCTAGCAGGCCGGGCACCCCCAGCGTCGCGTGCCTGATCCGAAATAGCGGGGCTCCCCAACTCAGTCCCAAGCTGGACCTTGTGCACCACTAGGGATGTTGAACAGTTCAGGTGCGAAGTAAGAACCAGCACGGACAGGAAATGTCAGCTGCTGCTAAACCCACTCCACTGCCCCGGTTAGAACCAGCTCACGTCCGGAGCCTGGCGGGCTCTAGGAGCCGCCAGCACTTTGCGGCAGCTGCGGCGGTGGCGGCGGCAACTTCGGGACTGGCAGGAAGCCAAGGGCGGGGGCGGTCGGCGCCCCCAGCCCCTAGTTACAGCGCTTAAGTACCGCGGGTGGAGAAAAGTAAACATGGGCCAAGTGCAGCTGTGCGGGGGAAGGGGAGATTTAACCCGCTCCCTTCAGTTCAGCTTCGCAGGGAGCCCAGAGAGATCCTGGGCGGATGCAGCCGCGACCGCACGCTCTGGGCTGCAAAGCCAAAGTAGCCAGGCAGGGGGAGCAGACACGCCGCGCGGGGTCCCGGGAGAGGGGAACGCGGGGTCCCGAGAAGGGGCTGCCCCCGTGGCCCGGGGATGTTGTGCTTCTGAAACGAAAAAAGTGCTTACTCATAGGGAGCCGCGGTGAGATCGCGACGGTCCGGGTATTGGCAAGGGAGGCAAGCAGGCAGAAGGCAAGCGACTCAAGCCAAGTCCCTTCACCGCGTCCTGGCCCTCTACCCCAGCCCCGCTCCCAGCCTCAGCGTTGGCGCTAACCCGCCAGCACACCCGAGACGGCTTGCGGGGAATGCGGGCGTCGCGGCCAGCCGGCTCCGGGATTTCCTGAGTCTGGGCGTGCGGGAGGGGGGGACAGCGCTGGCTGGAAAAGGACAGTAGAGGGAAGTTAGGCACTCGGCTTCCACTTCTGGGCCACCGCGGGGGAAAGTAATCTGGGCAAGGACTCCAGACCGAGGTGGGCAACAAGTTAAGAGTAACTAGAGAGAAAGCGCGGTGCTATACAACTGAGGAGCGCCGGCGGCGCGCGGGTCGTGGGGAGCCCTCGGTCACTCTCACCCGCGTCCGCAGCGCGCGATCGCTGGAGCGCTCCGGGACTCCGACCGCAAGGTCTCTGACCTCGCCCTGCGCCCAGTCCCCGCTCCCCGGTGCGAGGCGCGTTCCGGCCGAGTTTCCTGAGATGCTCTGCTCAGGTCCCATTCCCGCCCGTGCCCAAGAAACTCGCCCCCCGGGCCTGCGAACCACTTACGTGAAGTCACAGAGTCTCGGGTCTGGCCAGACAACCTCCGACCAGCGCACTCAGGCAACTTCTGCCTCCTGGAATGTTTGCGGCTGCGGTTCTAAAGCCAGCGCTCCCTCCCCTCCTGCCACCTCCCTCCGCCCAGCGGCGGCCGCCATTGGCTGGGATGGTGCAAGCAGTCGGCCTGGGAACCAGGAAGGGGATTGGACCACAAGCCTGTCACATCAACTGGGGTGGGGAGCTGGGAGAAAGAGCACTGGGATGATCACCCAAAGAGATGGGAAGTGTAACTGTGAGGTAGGGAGCAGCTACTGTACCGGTTCCCCTAATTCTCCCCTCTCTGCTTGGGCTAAGAGAAAGAAGTTCATGGTACTTGGCTTGAAGTACGTGCTCAAAAAATCAGTGGAAAAAAGGAAAAGATGCGAATGTCGGTAGTTAAATTTGAACACCGCCTATTTGTGTCTGTGAAAGAGGGTGAAACAGTTGCTCCTGGAGTCGTTAAGAGAATCTCCCATGGGAAGGGAGGAACACTGCTGGCTACGTCTGCGTAGGTGCCAAAGGACACCTAGGGAAACTTCAGCAATGCTCCCTTTCTTTGAGAAGTGAAGGGAACGTAACAGGCAAGGCAGGGCTCTCCTGCTTTTGGTTTCCACCCGAGTAAACATTGCTCCAAATCACCTGTCTGGTAGGTTTGTTCGGGAAAGGAGTAAAAGGTGGAGTGGGAGCGGGTGGGGGAAGTCACTGGGTTCCACTTCTTGGTTTCCACTTGATTCTCTCTAATCAATCTCTTTTGGCCAGAGAAAACCTGGAGACTGCTCTAGCTTCCCAGCATACCATTTCCTCTATTCTTCTGCCTAAGAGACTGCCTCCTTGTCATAGCTGACCTCTTTCATTAATGCTTGTAGAGGTTTCCCCTCCTTATCTGCATTCCAATCCTTTGGCTCATCCCAGTTCCAAAATCAGCTTGGGAGGGCAGGAGTTTGAGACATTCTTCAGGGTCAGGTCAAGAAGCTGGCTTGTGGGACGGACAGCTGTAGAAAAAGTCTAAGCTCTTTCGTATTGCAGTCACAACCATTTTGTTCAGAACAGAGGCAGTTCAGAAGTTTTGTAAATTTTAAAAATTATTTCAGTTAAGGCCCATTTTGCTTACAGCAGGACAATGCTAAATTAAGAGAAATGTAAAGATTGAATGCTCTTGTAAAGGAAAGCCGCACTTGGTTTGCTATTACGAGTTTTCTTAGAGAAATTAAGCTGTAATGAGTGTCAGGGCTCCCCTGTCAGGGCAAAAGGAACAGAAGAATCCACCGAGTGCCCAAAGGCCAGACTACCAGAGAAGGTTTGCGTACTGGGTAAAAGCCTCATTAAATATTAATTAATGATTAACCTACTGGATGAACTTATGAAAGGCACAGGAAGGTGAAAAAGCAATGAAAGGGCAATCATGCTTTCAGAAACATTACATTTTTACTTAAGAGATTTTGTACTAGATCAGGTTTGGGTCAGTATAAAAACATCGATCTCAATTTGTTCATGTTGAAGCGAACATGCTGGACATTATCACATACATTGACAATGGGCTCTAAAACGAGATTTCTAGTTTCTCAGGAACTGGTTCAAGGGTTGGCATAGTTTTGGGAATTCTTTACATAAAATTTCTAGCTAAACTGGAGTACACCAGTCTTCACCTTTTATTTTAATTTACATTTAAAAGCAGGTAGATGCTCTCCTGCTTTTAAATGTAAATTACAATAACAATGGCATGAGGGGACTGCTTGTCTCCCAGTGAAGCTTTATTTGTCTCATTTAACCTTAGTGCTTCATTTTGGTTTGCTGTTCAAGTTTTAGCACTTATAATAAGTCAAAATATAAAAATTCTATGCATACAGTATTTACATGTTTGTATTTCTTATTTAGAACAGCTTACATGGAAGCTTTACTTTAATAAAACTTCAATCATCACTAGCACCAAAGATATTAGACTTAAAATTCTATTTTAATAGTAAATGGTACAGTCCACAGCTCATAACTATTGGGTGTACAGGGGATAGGGAGACTTACTGTCTCTTAACTTTGCAGCAGATCGTGTACTTCATGCACAGAAGCACATATTAGACTTCTAGTTGAGATTCCTGTTTAACAAGCCCAACAATATAATCCAGGTAGAACTCCTTTTTTTTTTTTTTTTAGAACTCCTTTTAATGAATATTATTAAGATAGCCAATTTGATGTAAATAAGCTACCTTTGTGTTATCCAAAAGCTAAAGACTCAGTTTGGTTATTTTGATCTTTTAAAAACCTCTGTCAAAGCTCTGGACTGCATTTCTTTGTGATCTCTCACAGCATCAACTTAATTCACTTAGGCTCAGTCAATACTAACGCAAAGCCTGGCAAGCGCAAGGGCCTAAGTTCAATCCCTGGTTCCGCAATCAAAACTAACGCAAAATTGATAGTTTTCATATTTACATAAAAAACTTGAACAGATGATCTTCAGAATCTCCTTCAGTTCTTTATAGACAGATTTAGAGGCTCTAATTTGTCATAACTACAACCTTGTATAATGCCCAAGCACCCAGGAGGTCAGCAAATGCTTGTTGAACTAATGGTTCTTTTATGGGTCTATCACTGTAAAACAATAGCAACAGCTAGGTAGGTGTCTCACAGACTCTAAAAGTTTAAATCTTTTCTTTCTATCTCCAATTTTTAATCTCACACATCTTTGTCATAAACAATTTTAAATAAATACCAAAATTAAAAAAATTGTTTATTAGTCCATATTTGGAGTATGTAATGCTTACATTCATCGTGGGGAATCCATACATGTGTATGACATAATTGTTTTTTCTCTTCTACATTCCTTGTTATAAAGGTTTTGTTGCCAGCATCAGTTTGATTTACTTGTAAATCCTTACGAAGCTGATTATTGTATAAATTAACAGCCAGACTAACATATAAAACAAGTAAGACAATTATGCTAAGTTAAGGTTCAGTTTTAAATGCATTATCCATGGTGGATTACAGTTACTTTTCCCTTCTACTTTCTGTTTTTATTTCAGATTTTATTTATATATTGGGTCTCTCATAATAAAAGAACCATGTGATATTTAAGCTGTGTATCTGAGTTACTTCACTTAACATGATAGTCTCAGGGTGTGGGCCTGGGGAGAGAGCTCAGCAGTGTAAAGGCTGGCCTGGCAAGCACAATGTCCTGAGTTCAGTCCCTGGTACCAAAATATTAAAAAAAAATTTTTTTTAAATCAAGGTAGGTATACTTCTCTATACATAACTCACGTTTTTCCTTTTTATAGCAAGGCAGTACTACTTTCTGTATAAACACATTTTCTTTATTCATTTATTGACGGCCATATCCAAGGCATCAATATTATGAATTATGCTAGTATAAACATGATATGCATACATCATTGTGATATGATGTCCTTTAACTGTTTTGGGAAGATACCTAAAAGAGGAATAACTGGGTCAAGTGGAATTTCTATTTTAAGTTTTCTAAGAATCCCAATATTGGCTCTGTGAGATAGCTCAACAGTCTACAGTGCCTGCTTAGACAAGTTTAGGCAAGTGCACAGGGATTGTGGTTCAATCCCCGGCACAACATGCCACACCAGCCCTGCCCCCAGGGTGGGCTGAGCCAGCCCCCCACCCAAAAAAGAATCCCAGTACTTATTTCCAAAGTAGTTATGCCAGTTTATACTCCTACCAATAATGAAGACATGTTTCTTTCCCATCCCCAGCCTATCCAGCATGTTTCTAGTTAATTTATTTTAAAAAAAATATATTTATTACAGGATCTACAGGGTTTCTCTAGACAGATTGGACCACGTCCAGTCTCATTCTGCTGGGGATTGAACTCCATTGCCTGTATTTGCCTAAGCAGGTGCTTTAATTTGCTGAGCTACTTGGCTGGCCCATTACTAGGTGATTTCTTGATGTTAGCCATTCTTTCTAGAATAAGATGGATTATCAGGGCCCACCAAATTAAAATGGATTAAAGCACCTGCAAGCAGGCACAGGGACCAGGGGTTCAATCTCTGGGCCTGCTGTGCTGGCCCTGCTCCTGGGGCTCACTGAGACGGCAATTGAGACTGGGTGTGGTGGCATGTGCCTGTAATCCCAGAGCTTGGGAGGCTGTAAACAGGTGGATCATTATAAGTCTGATATAGTAGTGAGACCCTGAACACCCTGCAGACCTTTCCCTAAAATAAAATAAAAAAGATGGATTCTCAATATTTAAATTTGCAGTTCTCTCAAATAGCCAGCAATGTTGGATATTTTTCTTGTCAGCATTGGCCAGCTGTACTTGTTCTCTGGAGAAGTGTCTATTCATTCCAGATGACCAGTTTTTGATTGAGTCTTTAAATTTGGGAGGTCTAATTTTTTTGAATTCTTTATATATTCTAGATATTAGTCTTTTGTGTGAGGAGTAGCTGGAGAATTTGTTTCCTTATTGTGTAGGTTGTTTATTTACCCTGCTGGTGGTTTTCTTTGCTATGCAGAAGTTTTCTTAATTTGGTGTGATCCCATTTGCTGGTTCTTGGTATTATTTCTTGTGCAACTGCAGTTCTCTCAGAAGGTCTTCTATTTTCAAGAATTTTAACTATTTTTTCTTCCAGCAAGGGCCAGGAGTTAGCTCAGTGGCATAAGCACCTGTCTGGTAAGTGCAAGGTCCTGAGTTCGAGGTCCAGTACCAAAATAAAAATAAAAATCTTCCAGCATACTGTTTATGCCTTAATATTTAGATCTTTAATTTATGTTTATTTTAGTTCACTGCATGGTGAGAGCTATGAGTCTGGGTTCAGTCTTCAACTTATGGAAAACCAATTTTTTCAGCACATGGGTTAAAGAGGCTTTCTTTCCTACAGTAAAGGTATTCAGCCCCTTTGGCAAAGATAAGGTAGCTGATGGTACTTGAAATTATTTCTACATCCTCTCTTCCAGTGCCTGGAGTTGTTTCTACATTTTATCTTCTGTTTCATTGATTCATAAGTTTGTTTTGTTTTGTTGTATTGTGCTGTGAGTTTTTTTTTTTTTTTTTT
>PVKA01030761.1:0-12618 GCA_004027165.1 Ctenomys sociabilis | reverse complement strand
ACGTTTCTAGCAGCATAGTTCGTAATAGCCAAATCTTGGAAATAGCTGAAATGCTCATTAACCAAGGACTGGATAAAGAAGATATGGCTTTTTGATACAATGGAGTACTACTTCACCACAAAGGGCAAGCTTGAGGTATTCTAGGTAAATGGATACACTGTGAGACCATACTATTAAGTGCAATGAATTAGGCTCACATGAGAAAATAAACACATTGTTTCTGTGGTGTGAGAAACTGTAAGTGCAAATAAAGATCTAAATACTTATTAGGACCACTCCAAAGACAACAATAGGCAATATATTAATTATTGAAACTGTCCTACTAATCAGTTTTGAAACTGTCTCAGTGTTATTTGTTTCTCAATAAAAATGAATAAAAAATATTCATTAGGCATTGTGTAATAGGAAGAAAATGTTCAGATGGGAAGAGGAATAAGGGAAAGGGCAAGGAAAGAAGGGAAAGGTTAAAAACAAGTGAGAAAAGGAAAAAATGGAAACAAAGCTTTTGTAAATGGGGAGTGGAGGAAGGGTTCAAGGGAAGGTAGGGTAACGGGAATAAAAGAATCAAGCTATATCATATACAGGTACAAATTCTCTACGCTGAATGCAATCATATGTATTTAAAATGTACCAATAAAATCTGATTGAATTTGGATACGGGAAAAGAGAAAAGATAAGAAAAAAGGAAGGGGAAATATCATATATGTGTATACACAGGTTAGCTAAGGTGATTGTACTACTAATTTTTCTTATTTTTTTTGAGGGCAGTTAATGCTTAAATTTTTTACTTTGACCAATTTTACATGCTAATATCTGCAATCTGAGCAACTACATTGAAGATAACAACATGCATTGTAATAACCATTGTTAAATATCTATCATCTTGTTTTTTAAAAATTGTGTACCATTTCTCTTTATTTTACTTTATTTTATTTATTTATTTATTTTTTGTCTTTTTGAGACAGGGTCTCACTATGCAGTTCAGGCTGGCCTCGAGCTCACTTTGTAGCTCAGGCTGGTCTCGAACTCACAACAATCCTCCTGTCTCAGCCTCCCGAGTGCTGGGATTACAGGCATGCGCCACCACGCCCGGCATTTCTCTTTATTTTAAAGAGAATATTTTTTATTCTCTTTAAAATAAAATAAAATCTGATTAAAATAAATTCTATCAGTGTTTTTTTTTAGTTTTTTGGTGGTACTAGGGATCAAACTCAGGACCTTGCACTTGCCAGGCAAGTACTTACACCACTAAGCTATCTCCCCAGCCCTCTATCAGTGTTTTGATTGGGATTAGGATGAATACGTATGATAATTTTGAGAGTACAGTCATTTTGACTATATTGGTTTTGCCTTCCAAGGAAAAGGGGATATCTTTCCATTTTCTAACGTCCTCTTCAATCCCTCCCCCTTTTTTTAGAGTAATGTAGTTTTATTGTGGAAGTCTTTCCTTTTTTTTTGGATAGGTTAATTCATAAGTATTTCATTGCCTTGATGCTATTGTGAAAGGTATCATTTCCCTAATTTCTTTTTTCTGTGAATTTACTACTGGTGTAGAGAAATGCTATTGAGTTTTGAGTGTTAATTTTGTATATTGGTATGTTACTGAATTTGATTATTAACTCTAGAAGTGTTTTGTTTTACTTTTTTGTTTTGTATTTTAGGGAAAGGTCTACAGGGTATTCAGGGTCTTACTACCAGATGGGACTCATAGTGGTCTGCCCGTTTCCATCCTTCAAAAACCTGGGATTACAAAAAAAAAAAAAAAAAAAAAAAAAAGCTAATACAAATTTAAATGCGCTCTAAGTTTAAAACGCACACAAGACTTCTAAGATCAAGTACAAAAGAATTCAAAATACATTGCTAATAATCTTAATGCCGATTTCATGTTGAAATGATCATATTTTGTATATGATATGTTCAATAAAATATTTCATTAAAGTTAAAAAAAAAGCTGGGATTACAAGCAGGCACCACCACACCCAGTCTTCTAGAAGTGTTTTGGTGGAGCTTTTAGGATCTTCTGTGTAGAGGATATCATCTGTTAAGAATAATGATTTATTTCTTCCTTTTCTATCTATATCTCTAGGTTTTTTTTTAATATGTATTTTAGGGAAGGGTCTACAGGGTGTTTAGGGTCTCACTACTAGATCAGACTCATAGTAATCTGCCTGTTTACAGCCCCCCAAGAGCTGGGATTACAGACACACACTACCAAGCCCAGTCTCAATTCCCCTCTCAGGGAGCCCAGGGGCTGGAGCTGGCACTACAGGCCCAGGGATCGAACCAAGCCCCTGAGCCTGCTTGCAGGTACTTTAATCCACTGAGCTATTTGGTCGTGTCATCCCTCTATGTCTCTATATCACTTTTATATCTTTCTCTTGTCTAATTCTGGCTAATGTTTCAAGAACTGCATGCTAATAGTGAATGTCTTATCTTTTTCCTGATTTTAGAAAGAAAGCTTTCAGCTTCTCAGCATGTAGCATGATGTTGGCTGTTGGTTTGTCATAGATGGCTTTACCAGATTGAAGACCTTCTATATCTATTTTTTTTCAGGGTCTTTATCCTGAATGAATTTTTCTTCAGGGTCTTTACCCTAGATTTTATCAAGTATTTTTTCTACATCTGTTGAGATAGTCCTGTGAATTTCATCTTTGCTTCAGTTTACATAGTGCATTACATACATTGATTTCTATATGTTGAACCATCCCTGTATTCCTGGAAAGAATCCTACTTGGTTATAATGGATGATCTTTTTGATGATTTGCTGCATTGTTTTTGATGATTTGCCAGAGTCTTATTTAGGATTTTAGCATCTATGTTCATCAAAGAGTTTTCTCTATAATTTGTGGGGGTTTTTTGTTTTGTTTTTGTGGTACCAGGGATTGAACTCAGGACCTTACACTTGACAGGCAAGCACTTATTCCACTGAGCTATCTCCCAAGCCCTTTCCCTATAGTGTTTTGTTTGTTTATTTTTGCCATATAGTTTTCTTTTTCAGCTGGATCCTTTTCTGATTTTGGAATCAGGGCAAAGTTTGTCTCCAGGAATGACTCTGAGAGTAGTGTTTCCCTTTCCATTTCATTAAAGAGTTTGAAGAGGCATTAGACCTTTGAAGTCCTTATAGAATTCCAAGGCGAATATATAGGGTTTTTCTTAGTTGGTAGGGTTTTTTAAAAACTACTTCAGCTTCACTGACTGATATTGGATTATTTGTGATTTTTATTTTGTTTTGGTTTAACTTTTGTAATTTATTTGTGTGTAGAGTCTATCCATTTCTTCTGAATTGCCCATTTTATTAGACTCTAGGTTCTCAAAATAGTTAATAGTGATCTGGATTTTACAGAATCCATCTTGATTTCACCTTTTTATTTCTAATTTCACTGATTTTGCCTCTTCTTTCTTTTGCTAAGATTGACTAATCTTATTTGCTTATTTTTTTCAAAGAACAAACTCTTCGATTCACTGGTTAGATTTAGTCTCAATTTCATTTATTTTTGCTCTGATCTTTATAATTTCCACCCTCACTCTAGTTTTAGGTTTAGATTATTCTTGTTTTTGTAAGACCTTGAGGTGCATCATTAAGTTATTTATTTGAGCTCCATCTGTTTTTCTGATGCAATTTCTCAAAATTTGGAAATCATCTGTTGCTACCGTCTTTGTGAGCATCAGCAGAGGCTCCCACTCCCTGACCTCCCCTTGGTCCTAGTCCGCCTTTCCTTCTCCTTTCCTCATGCACACAGTCCTTTCTTGACAGTTTTTCCCAACATTCTCCCTAGCCCAGTCTACAGTTTATGATAGGTATATAGTCTAAGAAAATTTTCTACGGTAAGTTGTCATTTTCCTTTTTTACCCACTTTTTAAAGTGTCCTTTTGATAGTTTAATAGTGTGGTTTTATTATAAAATTTTATATAACACAAGGAAGGAAGAAATGAATAGGTTACATGCAAACACTATCATTTTATCTTAAGAATGTTGATCAATTTAATATTAATTTTCTAAGTCAACCAGTTGTTTTATTAGCTTGAGAATGTACATTTTACATGCTACTCTGTTTTCTTTCTCTTTTGTTTTTGAGACAGTATCTCACTGTGTTGTCCAACATTTCCTCAAACTCACAATCCTCCTCCCTCAGTCTCCAAGAGTCCTGAGATTATAGGTATGTACCACCATACCCAGCTCTTGGATTGATTCTTTTTTTTCTTTTGGATTGATTTTTTTCCCATTACCAGGGATTTAACTCAGGACCCTATGCTGGGAATGAACTCAGGCCCTTGCATTTGCCAGGAAGCGCTTATTCCACTGAGCCATCTCCATGGCCCTAGTTCTTGACTTTTGTTTTTATTCAATATATTGAAACCTAAAATTTTCATTAATATATTAGGCATGGAGGAATTGATAGACTTGGGAGATTCTTTTTTGGGGGGTGTATGAAATACTTTGAAAATGTTTGAAGCAGAAGATAAAAATTTGAACTGTTATTACCCTTATTTACTAAATCAGGATTTTAAAATATGTTTTCTTTCTTCTTCTTTTTTTTTCCTGAGTACTAGGGATTGAACTCAGGGCCTTGCACTTGGTAGGTAGGCACCTCTGCCACTGAACTATCTCCCTAGCTTTAATATTTTCATCTCAAAACACGCATGTGTCACACACAAATGCTAATTCTGTGAATAGGCACTTGGGAAATATTTTTCAAGTTTCCGAGACTCAGAGTATGAGTCTGAATGTCTGATAAATCATCCCAATTATTTAACAAACATGCTGTCATAAAGAAATTATTGTGTATATCCAAGGTTATTTCAGATTTGCATATATTAAAAACAATGAAATGCAAAAATTCAATCGAAATGTATTTAATAGGATTAGGATATATTTAATCAACATTAACTTTCTACTTTGTATACTCAAGGAAGGTCAGTACTATCACTAGACGTACTTAAAATTAAAATGTTTCCCCTGGATTCGCTATCTTTGGAGAAAACAATTAACAATGTGCTTCTACGTGCTTGCGAGGCTGTAGCATTGAAGAATCATAAGCAAAGAAATCAACAGTCTTCAAATTTAGCAATAGCAAAATCAGCACTCAGGAGGCTGAGGCAGGAGGATTATTGTGAGTTCGAGACCAGCCTGAGCTAAAAAGTGAGCTTAAGGCCAGCCTGAACTGCATAGTGAGACCATGTCTTAAAAAGACAAAAAAAATCAACATAAATAAAATAATAAGCAAACAACTGAAGATAGACTCATCCTACCAGATCTGAGGAGAACGAGATTGCTAGGGCTCAGTGAGACCTTGCTCTTTAAGCAGAGACTCCAAGAAGCTTGGAAAGAAGGGTAAAACTTTACTAAATAGAAACAGAGAGCATTCCATTCCCAGAAGAAAACAAAATGGAAACTTTTCAAATGAGTTTGTGGGATTGGGCTTCTTTTCTGGGGTTTCATTTCATCATCTGAGAAAAACGACATAGCATTTACCTAAAATTTAGGCCTATGATAACATCAATGGGAAGCAGGGTTGCTTGTGATGTCCTCTACTTAATACATTTAAAGACAAAATACAGACTGAAAATGTAGCTTGGTAACAGAGCACCTGCATAGCATGTGGGAGTCCCTGGGTTCCATCCCAGCACCACTGGGAAAAAACCCCAAAACATAAACAAAAACAAACAATCAAACAGAAAAATTCTTTAGGCCTTTCTCATCTGCCAGATTCAACCAATCATGGATATAAAATATATTTTTAAAATTGAGTCCTTCTTGATCATGTACAGACTCTTTTCTTGCCATTATTTCCTAAGCAGAACATTCTAACTGCTGTTTCTCTACGATCTCATAGTATTCTAGGTCATCCAGCAGTGCTCTAGAGTACACAGGACGATGTGCATAGGTTACATGCAAACACTGCTATTTTACCCAAGGGCCTTGAGCAGCCACTGCTTTTTGGTATCTGCAGAGTTTCCAGAATCATGAATATTGAGGGACAACTCCATGTTTCTCATACTCTCTTTAGAGACTGAAAAGATTTGTGATTCTTGTCATAAAAATTGACCTACAACTTGTGGAAAGTGCTGCTTTTGGTTACCTAAATTTTGGCAGTTAATTTAGACCCCACTCCCCAACCCCAGTGAGACCAACATAAACAATAGGTAGTGTAACTTATAGGAATGTTAAGGTAGGTGAGTGCGCTGGCTTACACATACATTTTGCTTGTATTATTTTCCTTTTTTTATTTTTCTTTTTTTAAATTTTTGCTTTATTGAAGTACAAATATCAATGAGACAGTGTTAAGATAACTTGACAAGATGGATTTGATAAATTAATACATTGCAAACAGTTTTCATAATGTTTTGGTATCATAGAAGGTGCATACATGATATTATACTTACAGACATCATTATAGCATATGTCTCTTATCAGTAAATAGAGTGTAGCCGTTTGGGTATCTTATTTTTTTATACCTGAATATATCAAAGATTCAATAATTAATACTTTCTACCTTGTTATTTTCCTAGTGGTTGTCCATAGTACTAGAAGCCGACATAATATCCTGTCCAACCACCATCGGTGCAAATCTTGCCTCTCATAGGATTATGCAGAAGCACAGTGTTATCTGTCCCCACTGTACTGCCTATACACACACATCATGATTCTTCCTTTCTATACCCCCTCCTTTGTCTACACCATTGTCATTCAACGAACTTAGGTGCCTGAACTCAACAACGCAATCCAACACAGTCCAGCATTCCACTACAATAGTGAGTTATCCGAAGAAGTTGTTGACCATAGCCATTTACAGCTTAGCTTAATATTATGGCCCCACGATGTATACTTCATTTTTATACTTTTCTGTTGGATGGTTAAGACCTAGATAGAGCAAGACTTATATACCAACACATGTACTTTATGTTTCTTATGAGGTCAGTGAAGTCCCCTCAGGGTTTATCTTGTAGTCCTGTACATTATTCTGTAGATCCCTTGTGTCATCCATGTGGATGAGTCACGGCCAATGCTTGACCGTGCTCTCTGTGAGAGCCTGAGAGAAAGTTTTCTCTCCATGTGACTCTCCCCAGGCACACTTTAGAACTTCAATCTCTTTCCTCTGATGCTCCATAATCTCCTTGTTCAGAAAATTTGGAGCTCACCTGAGTTTCATGATGTTGCAGTACAGGTTCTCCTATGTCCTGAGTCTTCGCTGACCTTGAAAGGCTAGGGCCAAAATGTTGGCTGGCCTTGTGGCTCTTCTATTTCTCCAACTCTAATTTGTGATCTTAGGTTGTTAATCATCCAGAAGAAAAGCTGATTAGTACCCTGCAGCATGTGCCATTCACTTTGCCTTATCAGACTCAATCGATTTTAGTTGCTGTTGTACGTTTCCTTTTGTATTTCTGCTTTTCACTTCTTATACTAGGGAGACTATACGATATTTACACATGTGTGTCTGGTTTATTTCATTTATGAGTATATGTTCAAGTGCCATCCACTTCAGTATAAATGCTTGAAACTTATTCTTAATAGCTGAGTAATACTTCATCATATAGAAATACCACATCTTTTTCAACCATTCCTCATGGGATGGACATCTTGGTTGTTTCCAAGATTTTACTATCACACATTACACTGCTATAAACATAGATACACGTATGTGACTATGATACAATGTTTTCAGATTCTTTGGGAAATTTTCCAGTAGGGGGATAGCCGGCTTGAATGGAATTTCTAGTCCTACTGTTTTGAGGAGTCTCCACACTGACCTCCACAATGGTTGTACCAGTCTACATTCCCACCAGCAGTGGAGAAGTGTTCCCTTTTCCCCACAACCTCTCCGACATTTGTTGTTGGTTGGTTTCCTTATGATAGCCATTCTTTGTGGAGTGAGATGGTATCTCAGTGTTGTTTTTAATTGCATTTCACAGATGACTAATGATATGGAGCATTTTTTCATATATTTATTTGCTTCTTTATTTTCATCCTCTGAGAAGGGTGTATTCATCTCAGATGCCCATTTCTGAATTGGGTCTTTAAATTTGAGGGCCCTGTTATATCTTAGTTCTTTATATATTCTAGACAGTAGACCTCTGTCTGATTGCTTATTAGGATTTTTTCAAAATTTGTGGGTTGTCTTTTCACTCTGTTGACAATTTCTTTTGACATGCAGAAGCTCCTTAAGAAGAATTGATCCCAGTTGTTGATTCTTTGAAGTGCTTCCCATGTGAATATGTTTGTTCATGAGCTCTTTACCTACCCCTATGTCTGCAAGAGTTCCTCCTACTTTCTCTTCCAGGAGATTGAGTGTTTCTGTTGTAATGTTTAGATCTTTAATCCATTTTGACTTTAACTTAGTGCATGGTGATAAAGCTGGGTCAAGTTTTAGTTTTCGGCATGTAGAAACCCAGGTATTCTAGCACCATTTGTTAAAGAGGCTATCTTTCTTCTAGTGAGCTTGTTTAGCCCCTTTGTCAAAGATCAGGTGGCTGAGTATTTTCATAGATGCCTCTGCATGTTCTAATCTATTCCACTGATCCTCAGGTCTATTTTGTTGCCAATACCATGTTGATTTTATCACAGTGGCTTTGTAGTATAATTTCAAGTCAGGAATTGTGATGCCTCCTGCCTTTGCTTGTATTATTTTCTATGTCTGGGTGATAAAAAAAATTCTTCTTTGGTGAAATATCCAATTTAAGTCTACACCAGAATGTAATTTCAAATACTGGAATTTTCTGGTGCGAAGGATCAGCTAAAAATATGCTAAAATTATTTGGAATAAATTATAGCATTGATTTTACAATTTATAAGAATTATCCTTGGTTCTCCATATCACTTATTATACTCCTATAGAAACAGAAATGTCCAAGCTATCATTTTTGATAGTTTAGACTATGCTAGACAAGATTTTGATGTATTTAGGAGCATCTGTCTGAGAATTTTTCTCTCGGTGTTTGTGAGATACATACACAGACAGAAGGAAGAGAGGAGACAGTGAGAAAGTGTATACTCACATGTTAAAATGCTACTACTATTTATTCTTCCAAGAATGCTCACAGTTAAATATTTGAGTCTGTATCTACTAGATATGCAAAATGTGACTTTAAAAAGAGATTGACAATGTTACAACACAGGTGAACCCTTAAAACATTTTGTTAACTGAAAGAGTCATTTGCAACAGCCACATATCCTATGGATCCATTTATGTAAAATGTGTGAAAGGGGAAAATCCAAAGAGATAGTAGATTAGCTCTTGCCAGGCACCAGGGAGGATGGAGTTGCAGGAAAAGAGGGAGCAATTGCTAATGGAAATCAAGTCCCTTTTGAGGGTGATGAAAATCTCCTAAAATCAGTTGTGTTGGCTGCATAGCTTTATGAATTCACTAAAAGCCATTGAATTTTTCCATTTAAAAGAGTGAACTATATGGTATGAAAATTACATCTTACTAAAGCTGTTATTCAAAAAGCAAGATTGACAGAATTAGGCTGCTTTAGCAGAAGGAAATTCACACTAATTAGGATATAACTTGTGATGGTAGAAAACAAGTAGGGAAAGGATGTGTAATTGCAGGAGACAAACTAAACTGATAGAATCCAAAAGGGCCTTGCAAGACGAAATAATCTCTCTAGGTCAGCGTGATCCTTTCTTTGTTATCTTTATTGAAAGAAGTGAAAAAACACTTCAATTTACCACAAAAATTTAAATGAAATGAAACAAAAACACTTTAAATCATATAAGCCAGAAACAGGACTGAGATAGCAAACATGATATATTTCTTCGTAGATACATTCCAAAAGATTTGAATTACTATGTGACAATTGATCTTAGTATTTAAATCATAGCATAGTTTATTTTATTTTTTATAAGTTTAAAGTTAATTTAATTTTATTTAAAATTAAGTTATGTTATGTTGTGTTGTTTATTTTGGAGACAGAGTCTGGCTATGTAGCCCAGGTTGGCTTTCAATGCTTGATGAACCTCTGATCTCAGTTTCCAAGTGCTGGGGTTACAGATGTGCACCACCAGGCCTGAGGAAAATCATTCTTTTTTTCTGAGACAGGGTCCTGTTTTGTACCTCAGGCTGGTTTTGAATTCAGTCTGTAGCCCAGCTGACCTGGAGCTCACAGTGATCCTCCAGTCTTGGCTTCCCAAGTGCTGGGATTCCAGGCAGGCACCACCATGCCCAGCACACAGCAGGGCTCAATTATAAATAAAGAGAAAAATAAAAGTTAGGTGATAGAAAGTAGAGAGATGGATCTTTCTCAAGTGGCAAGAGGATGAAAGATGGAGGGAGAGTAAGGGGATGAAAAAGGAACTGGAATATGTTCTGTGAAAGGAGCAGAAACATTCTGTACTGCCAACACATACTAATAAAAAGTAAAACAATAACAATAAATTAAATATCTTCAAAGACAAAAATTAACCGGGATTTGGCCTAAATAATAAATTCTTTAGCAAGCGTTCAAGATTAAGGATAGGAAGTTTCCTTTTGAGTCAACAAATGTATCTGATAATTCATTATGGGGCTTTCAAGATATTTCAGTTCTTTAAGCTCCTTCTGGGGCAAACACAGTCAGGCACAGGGGACTGTGGTTGGAACCCAGCTCCCCATGCCTTATCAGACTGGCCCTTAAGGCAGCTTGAGCAAGCCAAAAAGAAAATCCTTCTGTTAATCCACTAGTTTGTCAGTGCCACAGTATCATCTAAACACAGCACAAGTAGAATGTAAAGTGACAATCAGAAAAACATTTCAGAAAAGCATTCCCTTTCACACTCGGGGCAGCATGACGCTTTGATTGATCCCAATTAGTGGATGGAATGGAGCAAGACTGTAACTAAGCTTAATAAAGATTTTAAAAAAAATTAAGAGATTGGAGTCTTCTTGAAAGAATATTGTGTGAAATGAGATCACACTACTAAGGACTACTCATCAAATAATGTCTGTAAAGAACTGAATAGGACACATTTTTTTCCTTTGTAGTGGGGGGTAGGATGAACCAATCACACATCTAGGCAAGTGCTTTACTGCTTATCCACACCCCCAGCCCAGGGCTAATAAAGTTTCTTTTGCTTATAGGCCACACAGTCTCCTTTGCAATTCTACAATTCTGCTGCTATAGAATGGAAACAGCTATAGAAAATAAATCAATAGGCATGGTGGTGTGCCTATTATTTACAAGAATAGACAGCAACAGATGGGGTCTGTAGGATGTGCTTTGCCAACTACTGTCTAGATTCAAGTGTGATTTTGGAATCTGGATGAAGTTGTGTATTTTTTTGTATTTGCTATTGATTTGGTTTTCTTTTCAGTCTGGGGATTGAACCCAGAGCCTCAAAATGCTAGGTAAGTGCAAAACCGTTGACCTCTACTCCCAGGTTGACCCAGACATTGCAATCCACCTGCTTCAATCTCCTAAATAGGTGGAATTATATGTGGGTGTCACTATGTGCAAAAGACTTGTGTTTTTAAGGGTAGTTAGTTATATAAGAGCTAATTCATGACTGAAAGTATGAAAATAAATTAAAAATTGGAGTGTTTCCCTTATTATAGTCTTAGGTGTTAGGGGCCGGGGAGATAGCTCACTAGAATAAGCATTTACTCAAGGGCCTGAGTTCAATCCCTGATTCTGCAAAAACAAAAACAAACAAACAAGAAAATGAATCTTGGGTCTTCACAATCTTCAATACAATGTAACTACTTCCTTTTTTTCCTAACCTTTTTCATTATTTGAAAAGTAATCATAAAGACAAAATTCTACTGGGAAAGGAGCATAAAAATGGCACCTGTAGAAATATTGCTCATTGAGTTGTTTCTATGTGGCATATCTCCTGATTTTATACATATTATCTCATTTAATATACTAATAAGTCTTCAATGAATGGAAACATTATTTCTTTCCATTTTCATACAACAATAGGTGTGCTTACTGAATAAATCACTCCCCCATATCATTTTGGCTTATGATGTAAGGAGCTGGGTATATTGGGGGATAGACTGCATCTCATGTCTGACTCTGCAGACTGTGATGACGGCCACAGAATTTTATAGGAAGCATTTACTGTACCTAAGAAATGAAGCACAGAGGCAACATTGCTCACAACTTCTCACTTCCATTGAAAATTAGCCCCCAGCTGTACATTTCTTTTTTTGCAGTACCAGGGATTGAACTCAGGCCCTTGTGCTTGCCAGGGAAGCACTTATTCCACTGAGCCATCTCCCCTGCCCTATAGCTGTCCAGATATACATGCATAGGTCTTTCATGCTATGATGCAAATGTTTGTGCCTCCCACTCAATAAATTCATATTTTTTCTCCTTTATTTCTATTTTTTTCATTTATTTTTATTTTATTAAAATACAAATGTCAATCAGACAGTTTCAAGACACCTTAACCATACACATTTGATGAATTAATACATTGCAAACTGTTTTCATAACATTTTGGTATTGTACAAGGTACATACATGATATTATATTTACAGATATTATTTTAGCAGATATCTCTTATCAGTGAATTAAGAGTGTAGTTGCTTACTTATCTTATTTTTTTATACCTGAATTATATCAAAAATTCAATAATTATTTACCTAGTGGATGACCATAGCACTAAAAGCCGACATAATATCCTGTCCAACCAC
>PVKA01030760.1:12555-27065 GCA_004027165.1 Ctenomys sociabilis | reverse complement strand
AAAAAAAAAAAAAAAAAAAAAAAAAAAAAAAAAAAAAAATAAAACTGAAGAATGAGACTTCTGGGAAGATGGAGAAGAGGTAAGCAGCGGCAGATAGCCTCTCTAAGATGTGTTGTTGACACTAGAATATAGCACTGTGAGGACGAGGAGGGAAGTGAGTCTCCCAGGCCCAGGAAGGATCTGAAGTGAAAGCTGAAACCATGGGGAGACTGAGAAAAACTTGAGTGAACAAGGCAGCAGGTGGTACCTTCTCCCCCGTAGGGCTCACCGCATGGGAGGGCGGTTCAGGCCTTGGACACAAGGTGACTGCTGGTAACCCCAGAGCCCTTCACTGACAGTGTAGCTGAGCAAAGAGGTGCTGTGGACTGCACGGGCTGGATCCGGCCGTCCTGCAGCACAGGGCGAGTGGCCAGAAGCCAACTGGGCTCGGAACTCTTTAACAGCTGCTGGCTCTGCCTAGCGGCTCTTCTCCATCTTCCCTGAAGTCTCATTCTTCTCGTTTTTTTCTACCTTTTCTTGTTATCATTCGATCTTGTTTTTGTAAGTGTGAATGTGGTTTCTAGTTCTTTTTTGTGACTGATTGTTCTGTTCTTCTGTTTCCTTCCTGCCTTCTATATGTTTCCCAAAGTTTATATAATTCTTCTTTGTCCTCCAGACTTGCTTCTATTATTATTATTATTATTTATTTATTTATTTATTTATTTATTTTTTTCGGAACTGGGGATCAAACTCAGGCCCTTGCACTTGCCAGTCAAGTGCTTATTTTACTGAGCCATCTCCCCGGCCCCCCAGACTTGCTTCTAAATCTCTTCTCTTTCTTTTGTATTTTATGCAGGGTCTCACTACACATCTTGAACTCGTAGTGATCCTCCTGTTTTCAGCCTCTCCAGCACTGGGATTATAGGCTTGCGCCATCATGCCGCAACTCGATGGCTGGCTCAGCCTGCCCAGGGGCAGGGCTGGCAAGGCATATGGTATCAGGGAGCGAACCCTGGTCCCTCCTTGCCTAAGCAGGTGCTTAGTCTACTGACCTATCTTGCTGGCCCAAGAAACACATTTAATTCAAGGAGAAATCCATGGACTGAAAGTCAAAGGATGGAAAATAATACTCCACGGGACAGGAACCAAGACAAAAGCAGGGATAGCTATTCTAAAATCAATGGATACATTTTAAGGCACAATGGAGGACAAGAGTAGGGAAAATTTATTAAGAGAAATAGCTCCTCAGAGACAGGAGGAGACCCAAAAGTGAACTGGCAATGAACTCACTTCTCAAAGGAAGGCTTATGGAGAAAAATCTCAAGGACAATCACATGGTGGGTACAACATGGGCCAAAGCTACAATCAACCAACAAGATTATAAATATAGCCAGTTAGATAATATTGATCTAATGGGGAAGCAGGTCACATAGCAAGTGTACATGGAAAGAACAAGGACCTTTTTAGGAAGGATCAGTGGCTCTTGGACCCCCACCTGGGTGACTGATATTCATTTAGACTTTATTTATTTATTTATTTTTTTGTGTGGAACTGGGGATTGAACTCAGGCCTTTGCGCTTGCCAGGGAAGCGCTTATTCCACTGAGCCAGCCCCAGCCTCATCTAGACTTTAATGGATCAGATGACAACAATTATAGCACAGTCTTTAACTTATGACTTATCACTAATGATAATCCCTGGTCATTTTTGTCTTTACCTTGAGGCCTAGCCTCTGACAGACTTACTTCTAGCTGCAGCTGCAAGGCATTTTTTTTTGGAACCAGGGATTGAACTCAGGCCCTTGTGCTTGCCAGGGAAGCGCTTATTCCCCTGAGCCATCTCCCCGGCCCCTGCAAGGCATTTTTATCTTTTGTGGTGCCTCCCTCCAAAGCCTCGTCCTGTCTACATTTTCACCCACTTTAGCTGTCGATGGGTGACCTACAATGGATCACTTCACCTCTTTCTAATACCTAAGTATCGGTTTCATGTCTACTCTGTTAGGTTAGGTCATGCCTCCCACCCCAACAACTAGTTTAAATTTACTTCAAGTTAAAATGTATTTCATGTAACGCTTGGGGTGGGGAAGAATAGGAGATAATATACTGAAATTAAATAATATACCTCAAAGATCTCCCATACTGGGGATTGAATCCTGGGCATGCATTCAAGTTTGGATGGATTTATTTATTTATATTTTTTGAGACAGGGTCTCACCGTGTAGTTCAGGCTGGCCCTGAACTCAGTGGTCCTCCCATCTTGATCTCCTAAGTGCTCGGGGTACAGGCATGTACCACCATGACCTCGCATTTACAAGACTTTTGATAACAGGGTTTGCTTAATTGCTAACTTGCCCAGGAAGGACTTAAATTTGTATTCCTCTTGCGTCGTGCTCCAAAAGTGCCAAAAGATAGATAGGGTCCTAAGGTCCGTACAAATGGTTAACTCACAGACTTTGGTTCCTGTGGTCTGTTTAATAATTCCTGGAATGGAGAAATCCAAAACACAGTTCTGTAAGATTTCATTCACTAACTTCTTAACCATGTGCTAGACACTGCCAAATTATCTCTACCTTTATAACATCTCCTAAGAAATGTTTTATTTCTAATTAAAGAGAACTTTTAGCACATAACTTCTATTCTAGGGTTAAAGCCATCTAATTTCTTCACCCCACCACCCTGCCCACCCCTGGTTTAAAAGCTGCTACCCTGCCTTTCAGGATGGGCTGAGGCCTTCAGACCTCCAGTATGTGCTGTACCTGTCATTTTAATAACTCTTTCAGTCTCAATGGAATGTGTTATCTCTGGTCCTAAATTTTGAATAAAATCAGGGCTGGCCAGAAAGCTCAGCGGACTAAAGCACCTGCTCAGGCAGAGTGCACCAGCCGGTTTGATTCCCTGGCATGCTGACACTGGGCGTGGCAGTGCCCTCCTGTAATCCCAGCTCTTGGAAGGCTGAAAACAGGAGGACCATTAGGAGTCTGATCTATGCAGCGAGACCTGTACTAAATTTATAAAAAGAAAAAGAAAGAATAAAAACATGCAACAACTGAGCCAGGACTCAATAGAGGTCATTTGATTTCAAAACTTCAACCTTTTAGCTGCTCTGTGGTGAAAATGCAAACACAAAACAAAATAAGAAAACATAAATGCTCTTCCCTATTTAAAGGATAACAAAAGTTATTGTAATCAAGCAGCAAGACATTAGGCAGCAGCTACTACAGATATACTTCTAACACTCATTTATTTGCTCAATGTATAATTATGAGGTGTCTACTATGTTCCAGGGATTGTTCTAGACTTTGGGGGTAAAGTGAAAAAAACATGCATTCCAATCTCACGGCGCTCACAAGGTAACTGGGGAGGGATGCACAGGTAACATCTTCAGTAGACCAGAGGGAAAAAGTGTGGGGCGAGGAAAAGAGGAAGGGGCTGGGGCCCTGGCTGTAAAGCTACCATTCCAAATGAGGTGGCCAGGAAAGACATCTGAAAGGTGAGAGCTGGAGGAAGACCTGAAGGAAGGAGAGGAGGCAGGTCACACAG
Organism: Ctenomys sociabilis; assembly: GCA_004027165.1. Classification (NCBI taxonomy): domain Eukaryota; kingdom Metazoa; phylum Chordata; class Mammalia; order Rodentia; family Ctenomyidae; genus Ctenomys; species Ctenomys sociabilis. Next base: position 23,548 of record PVKA01030760.1, on the reverse strand, counting down.
ACAGCTACAGAGAAAAGCCAATCAGGCACAGGGGACACAGCCCAAAGGTCTCTGGTGGGAATGCACTCAAGTAACAAACTGGCCACTGTGTGAATGACAGGGTGTGATGAGAGCAGGAAGATACTGGCGGGTGCCACGGGGATGTTGGTTTTGCCCCCACGTGGGAAACTATTAGGTTTTGAGCAGAAGTGTGACATGATCAGACCTAAATTTGTAAAGGAGCATTCTGAGTAGTGCTTTGGGAATTAACTACAGGTAGAAGCAGGGAGGGACTGTGACAATCAGCCAAGAAATGATGGTGGCACAAAGCTAGAGATGCAGAGACAGTTTAAGTTAGAACTGGCAGGGTCTGCTCACAGACGGTGTGAGGAGGCAGAGAATCAGGACAGCTCTAGGGTTTGTAGAGCAGCCTGAAGGGTGAGCTGCCCTTAGGCAGCGGTGCACACTGGGGAAAGGGCATGTGGAGTACGACCCAGGTCTTCAGTTTAGGGCAAGCAAAATTTACAGTGAATTATTCAACAGCTCTTAGACTTCTGAATGTGGCTGGCCACCAACCCGATCAGGGAATCCTGAGTCAGGCCTGGGCTGGAGACATGAACTTGGAAGTTATCACTAAACACAGGCTAACTATCTACGAAGCCCAAGCGAAGGTCTATACAGAAGAGGTCTGAGGACTGAACTCTGCGTTCAGATTTCGGGATACTATAATCAGGAAAAACAACCAAGTGACAACAAAAGCTGAGACTGGGATGTCCTGATGAAGACATTTTTGAGGGAGTGATAGAGACAAACACTTTAGAGAAAACACTCACCAACAGAGCTGACCACTGGATTGAACATGGCAAAGATTACTAGGGGCCTGAACAGAAGCAATTTCATGAAGTAGTCATAGTCACAGGTTGTAGAAAAAAAAAAAGGAAGATGGGTGAGGTGGCACACACCTGTAAACCTAGCACTTGGGAGGCTGAGGCAGGAGGATCACTGCAAGTTTGAGGCCAGCCTCAACTACACAATGAAACCCTGTCCTGAAAAAACCAACTAACCAAACAAGGTAATGAAGCTTGGATGGTGCATTCTCTCTCTCTCTCTCATTTTAAGGAAAGACGGTCTACAGGGTGTTTAGGGTCTCACTAGTGATCTGCCTGTTTTCAGCCTTCCAAGAGCTGTGATTACAGGTGTATGTCACCACGCACAGTTTCAAATGCCATCTCAGCATGCCCCACCCCAGGGTGGGGCCAGCACGGCAGGCCCAGGGATGGAAACTCCAGCCCCTATGACTGCTTGTAGGCACTGTAAACCATCAAATTTCTCTTTTGAGAAAGTTCTCCTACCTCCTATAAAGGTAAGCAGAAAATCTGGGTGCAGGCCTGTAATCCCAGTACCCCGGAGGCTGAGGCAGGAGGATCACTGCAAATTTGAGACCAGCCTGGGATACAAAGTGAGCTCAATATAGCCTGAACTAAGACCCTGTCTCAACAAACCAAAACATAACAACAAAAAACACAAACAAAAAAGAGGGGCTGGAGAAATGGCTCAGTGGAATAAGTGCTTCCCTGGCAAGCACAAGGGCCTGAGTTTAATCCCCAGTTTGGAAAAAAAAAAAAAAAGATGAGCAGAAAAATAGCCAGTAGAGGAAAAAGGCCAGTAGGAGGACATATTTTCTTTTAAAGATGTAAGAAATTATAGCATACTTGTGTACTGAGGTTACTAATCTACTAGAGGACGACAAACTGCATAGGGGAGCGGGAGCTGGAGGAATACCATCGTAATAAGTTGGAAAAGATGGGATCTAGATTATTTTGGTGGTTTTAAGACAAGGTCTCACTTTGTAGTGCAGGCTGACCTTGAACTCACTGTGATCTCCCTGCCTCAGCCTCCTGAGTGCTAGGATTACAGGGCCATGCCACCTAGACACCTCTGAAGGCCTGGCCAAAGGGACATTATTAGTCCTCCCACAACAGCAAGAAAAGGAGACTATGTGGGTGGAGGCAGAGGAGGCCAAAGTGTGAGGCTTCCCTCTCTGCTACCTGCCCAGCAATTTATACTACAAATCTACCGTGGGAGAGAACCAGTCAGAAGGGCTCCTGCTGCGTGTGCGGGACCAATGCCTGGCAGGCACCCATTTTTAGGAAAACTGCAAAAAAATCAAGAGCTGGACTGAAGTAGACTGAGGAGATGGATCAGCTCTGGGTCACACTCCACACTGGTCCTTACTCCTCAAGGGAAGCTTCCTTGAAACAGGGTCTGCGAGAGATAAGGCAGGAGAGGAAGGAGGAAAAATGGAGAGGAGGGCAGCAAGGAGGTCTGACAGGGATAAGGTTGCATAACATAGAAGGTGCAGGCTGGCTATGATGAGTGGCCTTGGTTCATGTCTCCCTAGTAGTTGTGTGTTCTTCAGCAAATTACTTAAGTGTCTCTCATCCCTCCTACCCCTTGTTTGTCTTTTTGAGATGGTCTCACTATGCAGTTCAGGCTGGTGTTCATCTCACTTTATAGCCCAGGCTGGTCTCAAACTTGCAATGATCCTCCTGCCACAGTCTCCCCAGTGCTGGGATCACAGGCGTGCGCCACCACACCTGGCTCTCTCATTCTCCTTTGCAGAGGGCTGGTAGTATAATGATCCACTGTACAAGGTAACTGAAAGGTCAGCCTAGCACAGCTCAGAGACGTTTCTGTTTTCCAATACTGGTAGGCAACATTTTCAGTTCTGGCCACTGTTCTGCTGGGCAGACAGTATTCCAAGCCCTGCAAGTTCTAAGAGCAACGAGACACACAAGTTTAAACTGGTGATTCTTGTCTTACAGGAGTTGATAGTCTAGATGAAGGAATAAGATAACACTAACAACATTTAACATATTTGTAGGCAGAGCTGTGCTCCAGTACAGACCTCATGCACAGAGAGCCCAAACACGAACATTACCCACAAGTAACACATCAAGTCATAAGTGGATTTTTACCCCCCAGAACTGGGTTAGATGCAAGGTTTTAGCTTTGAGCTACATCAAGTTCTTTTTAACATTTTTAGTTGCTAAACTGCCCTAATGCCCAGGCTGGGCTTGAACTTTCCATCTTCCTATCTCAGCCTCTCAAAGTGCTGGGATTACAGATGTGCACCACCACACCCAATTTATTACTGGATTCTTCCGAGGTGATTTTTGCATTTATAAAGCTCATTCCTCTGTGTGTGTGTGTGTTTGTGTGTGTGTGAGGGGGTGATTCTTCTATTCCTCTTGTCCTCAGGAGGCCATACAAAGGCCTTGCCTGAGATCACAGCACTGGCCTATAAAGCTAGCCTACTGTATAGTTCCTTCTTGGCAGAGGGACCTGAACTTCAGACTTTACTCCCTACACCTTTCAATTCAACTATAAAAGGAATTGGTAAACAGGGCCATGAGTAATCATTAATTGAATTCCCAGAGGGCACCAGCTTTAGGAATTGCTCTTTCTCTTTCATCTCTTCAGAGGAAGAGACGCTAACTGTAGAAGACTTGCCCGAGTTTACAGACACCCTTCTGGGTTATGACTACAGTGCAGGCAATATGTACAGTGCTGTGAGCAGCCACAACAGGTACTAAATTGCTTTCCTCATGCAAATGCTGGAGGGCAGAGTAATAAATATTTCTCATATGTGATCATATGTCAAGATCTGTGGTAAGGAGCTTTTCAGGCATTACGTTAAACACTGCCCTGCAGTAGGGAACCATGGCACATGCCTATAATCTCGACTATTCAGGAGGCTGAAGCAGGAGGATTGCTAGCCTGGGAAATAAATATAGTGAGATCCCATTTCAAGATACAAAATAATAATTTTCTTGGAGCCTCAGTTTGCCAATCTCCAAAGAAAAGATAAAGTGTTCTTGCTGCCCACCTTAAATGAATTGCTTAGGAGCCCAGTATAAGGAACAGACTAGATGGATTTGTAAATCCTTAGTCCTTTATGTGTACAATGGTGATGTTGCTTCTCCTAAATATTCCCATTTAAAATGCAGACCAGAAATGTGTTATTTCGTGAAGATACAGGATGTGAGAAAACATCACTGATGGTAGTGTAAATATGAACAGTACCACACCCTGTGTCATCCCATGCTAACTCTGAGATAGGTTTATTTTATTGTTTTTTTTTTGTCTTTTTGAGACAGGGTCTCACTATGCAGTTCAGGCTGGCCTTAAGCTCACTTTGTAGCTCAGGCTGGTCTCGAACTCACAACAAACCTCCTGCCTCAGCCTCCTGAGTGCTGGCTGGGATTACAGGCATGCGCCACCACGCCCGGCTTTTTGTCTTTTTGAGACAGGGTCTTGCCATGCAGCTCAGGCTGGCCTCAAGCTCACTTTGTAGCCCAGGCTGGTCTCGAATTCCTTAGGATCCTCCTGCTCCAGCCTCCCTAGTGCTGGGATTACAGGCACACTCCTCCACCGCGCCTTGCTTGAGGTAGGTTATTATTAAATGCCCTTGGAGGAGGGCAAACACCCGCATGTAACCACAGGTGACACTGCTTTGAGAATCTCGTCTCTCCTGCAAGCCCCCAGAGGGTCCGGATCTTTCCCGAGCTAGGTTCGACCCCACGTACTTTGGCTTCTCCTAGGGGCGGGGCCTTTCCCTCCACAGTCCACCCTTCCTTCCCTTCGCAATCCGGATCCAGCTCTCAACCTTGTATCCGGGAAGCGCGACTTCGCAGCCCAGGGTCCTTCCCCGACATTCCGCATTTTCCAGAGGCTACCGTCTGATGGCAACAAAGTCCAAATCTTTGGGCTTGAACTCTGGTTACAACCATCTCTGGCTTGCCCTGTGACCTTGGGCAATTCAAATTCCCTCTCTGAACCTCTTTTTTCGTTATCTCTAAAAGATCGACTCTGCTCTAACAGGCTGTGGCGAGGCGCAGGATAACTGACAGGGATGCTGCTGCAAAGCAAAACCGAAGTACTTACTGCCCTGTGGGTACTGCCTCGCCCACGAACCTTGCCCTGTACTACCTCCCTGCGCAGACCTCTCAACCAAGCGACCTCTATAACGTTCCTGTTCCCCATAGCCCCCGGACCAACCTGCAGGCAGGCTCCGCCCAGAACTGCAGCCGGGAACCGCCGCTTCAAGGAGACCCCAAACACCGCCGCCATCTTGGCCACTGACGTCACCCCCAACCCTTAACTCAGAAGTCGCTCTAGGCCCATTTCCCGTCGAACACCGCGGCGCTAGCGGCCCCGCCGGAGGACCCGCTATTCGCCTAGGACCACAGAGTGGGAGGTGGCTTCCGGTTTCAAGAGTGGGCGGAGAGAAGGCGGAGCTAGTGAAACGGAGCATGCGCAATGACGGCTAACATGGTGCACGCCCTTTGGCCTCCTGGTTTCTTAAGGTGACCTTGTCGTTCGGAGGGGGAGGAGTCTGAGCAGGACGTCCCCGAAAGGGTGGGGCTAAGCTAATTAGGGGCGGAGTCATGCAATTTGAATTTCTATTCTGATTTTAACCCCGTCTGCTCTAGGCTTTGCCAGTCACATCGTTTATCTCTGACTCATTTCTGTTCAGGTTTTAGCAGTCTCATGAACTTCAGTGGCGGATAAACGGATAGTTGGTGAATGAACTGATTACAGAAATGACAAAGGTCTCATTCCTTCGTATTTCTAGCTGTGGGGCAGTCGCCACACCTGTGGGAAGGTGCAGCGTGCATAAAAGCCATACACTGAATTCCTTCTCTGAAAGTGTAGGTGGTCAAGTGACAGGGCTGCACAGTAGGGGAGAGTTCAGGGGAGGGCACCCTGTCCTTGGTGACTTCATTAGCCACTTAGGTGCCAGCAACAGTTCTGCCATGTGCCAAACATATGCTCCATCGTCACTTAATCCACAACAGTCCTGCTCCCTCTGGGCGCAGTGTTGCCTTGTGGCCTCTGTGCTCCGGGTGTCTTGGTCTCCTCAGGCACCCCAGCTGGTGATTTTGCAGGCCCCCATATTTGCCAGCATTGGTGATTTCCCCTCTCTGCCCACGGGTTTTGACAAAGGGAGGGCACTTTTCTGTAGCCTGTGGCTTCCACACCCGTAGCTCACTTAGACACCATTGGGGAGAGTGAGATGGCCAGATGGACTGGTGGGTAGGGTTAAGTTTCTGGAGCCCCGGGCTGGACCTGCCAGGGTGGCCTCACTATGACCTAATACTGGAATCTGTTCTTGCCATCTGCCTCCAGGGCCCCTTGGGACCCTAGAGCTGGCTGATACCATGGGAAGACTGTCACTCTTCTAACTCCTCTTGAGAGGAAGGAGGGGTGCAAGGGATATATTTCCATGTGGAGAAGGAAGACAGATCTAAGGCACAGAAGTGAGAAACAAGGAGGGAGGCCGAGAAGCTGTGTTACAAGGACAGAGGAGACTGCAGGGACTTGAGCAGGCCTGGAGGCCTTGGAGTTCTGAGGAGAGTGGGTGGTTGGTCCTCTTGGCATTTTCAGGGCTCTTTTGCCTCAAAGGCAGATGCCACTCCTGGATAAGCTAACGTTTTGCTTTGCCCAGGTCACCTTGGAAAAAGCAGTGTGAGGCCAGCAGAAGTGAGACTGTGATTTATGGCGAGGCCCTGGGTGCCAGTGGGCCCACGAGCCCTGCAGTCACACCATTCCTGGGACTCAGGAGGATTTGGGCAGCTCAAAGTTAAGGAGGAATAATAAATTCTTGTCGGCTGTACCTCCGCCGTCACTTTCTGGGATTCCAGAAAGCACAACTGCTGAAAGATTTAGAGGTTTTCATGGCTTGTTTTTGGCTTTGCTTTGGACTCACTGTCAGACCCTCCTTTTTTTCCAATTTGTTGCCATCTCTCCAGAGCATATTGCTTTTCACCAGGCTTTCTGCTCGATGTTTATACCTCATCATTTACGAATGTGTTTAAAGAAACGATCTTATCTCATCCTCAAATGACCCTTTTGGATTGAAATAACTATTCACATTTTAGAGACTTTTTTGGTCTCCTCCTGCTCCTCCAGATTAACAACTTCAGATGGAGTCTTCTGATAGTAAGAAAGATGCACCACCTTGGTGGGAATGTGCTTTATTTTTATTTTTTGGTGGTATAGGGATCGAATTCAGGACCTTGCACTTGCCAGGCAGGTGCTTATGCCACTGAGCTATATCCCCAGCCCTGGGAATGTTGCTTTAGAAACCCCCTTTTGCACCCCCTAGGGCTGGAAATTAAAGTTCAGAATCAATTTTTTTTTTTTTTTGGTGGTACTGGGGATTGAACTCGGGACTCTGTGCTTTCCAGGCAAGCACTTATTCTACTGAGCTATCTCCCTAGCCCCAGAATTAAAAATTAAAATCAAGATCATTCCTGTATGTTGTCTCTACTGCCATTTGTGCGGTCAGATATATTTTAGTGTCTTGTAATTTAGGGCAACCTGGCTGATTTATTCCTGGCCAGAGCATTAAGGAAATTTGAATTAAAGGGAAAATATCAGGTGATTTTATTGCCTGGAAGATTTATTTGCCTCTGAAAGAAACCCACTCCATTGGAATTGATCGGGTGGGGGGAGCTCTGGGGTTTCATTTCCTTTTGACCCATAAGCCATTGCCCTCTTCCATGGCTCTGGATGGTCCTTCCCTTTATCCAGCTGTCTTTGGGCATCTCTGCCTGAATGTGATATAGGAGAAAGAAACTCCCAATCGGAAAGATATTTGGGACGAGTTCGTGTTCTCTAAAACCGAAGCATGAATTTTAGGAACAATGGAGGTTATGAGCAGAATATATTTATTGAGGAAAAGGAAGCTTCTGTCCAAGAACAGGGACAGAAGGGGACCCCAGTGGGTTGACAAGGAACCTGTGTGTTCTAGGGATTTTTATAGAGCAAAACCAGAAGGTGAGGCAGGTCTGAGGTGGGAAACACGGGAACTCGATAGGTGGGCCTGAGGTGGGACAAAACTAGGGTCTACCAGTAAGATTACAAGCACAATTGCCCCGGTAAAATTGATTAAATCAGCATCAAATGGGGAAGCGAGTCAAGTAGCAAGCAGGCATGAATCTAGAACAGGGACTTTCCTTTAGGGGGTTTGGTTAGTTACTCTTCCTGGTTTTAAAATCTCTTTTGGATGGAAGTTCAGGGAATCAAACTAGTGCCTACCGGGCAGGCACCTGTGCTGTTGGGCTCTATCCCCAGTCTTGGCTTTTTAAAGGTGATTGATACCTATTTAGAATATCAATCCCTGATGTCCAGAGCGGTTCTGTGGCTGCATTTGTTTCATCTTTTGCCTTGAGGTCTGGCCCAGAGCTTGAGTGCCTGTCTCTCTCACAGTTGCAACGTATTCTGTCTTGCAAATTGGGTCCCTAGGGCTGGGGAGATGGCTTAGTAGAATAAGCACTTGCTAGCCAGGCATGGTGGCGCATGCCTGTAATCCCAGCACTCGGGAGGCTGAGGCAGGAGGATTGTTGTGAGTTCGAGACCAGCCTGAGCTACAAAGGGAGCTTAAGGCCAGCCTGAACTGCATAGTGAGACCCTGTCTCAAAAAGACAAAAAAAAAAAAAAAAAAAAAAAAGAATAAGCACTTGCCTGGCAAGCACAAGATCCTGAGTTAAATCCCCAGGTACTGCAAACAAACAAACAAACAAACATATTTGGTGTCTTGAGGACCTAGCCCTGTCTGACTGTCTATAATATTTCTGTCTAACTCAATTGCCTACAACAGGTGTTTCCATGATTTTAAAAATCCAACCTACCCCAAACCGTACATCCGCCAGTGGAGCTCACACTTCAGTTCTTATCGATACCACCACCCACCCAGTCTCCAGGCTAGAAGCTCCCCTCTTGGCTCTTCCCCTCTCACCAGCCGCCCGCTATTCCGGAACCAGGGCCTCCGGGCAGCTCCGGTCCCTGCAGGCTCCTCTGTCCCTCAGGCCGCGCAGCTAGTAGGGCAGCATCTTCTGGGGCAATGGCTGGGTGGACTGGCATCTACCCAGACCCAAGGCAACCTGATGGCTGCAACCACTCTTGTCTGCCTGCAGGGGGCACCCTCACCCCACAGCAGGGCCCAAAGCTCCCCCACAGCCCCTGCCAACCTGCCTTTAGAAAGGGCTTCTCTAAACTCTCTTCCCTCATCCCACGCAAGGCCCAACGTATAATTAGAGCTCTCAAAATATTCTCTTTGAGCGGGGCAGAGGCGACCATAGGCTGCGGACTTCTCTGATTTCATGAGGGCTCTCCATGGATGTCCCAGAACAAGAAGTCACTACCAAGCCCTGTTCCAGCTGGGACTGCATAGCACACAGCTGAGGTCAGCTCAGCCGCAGGGATTTAGCAAGTGGCCCAGGGCCTTCTGGAGACTGTCACCTGCTGGGCCTTACGCCACCATCTCACGCCTGCGCACGCGCACACGCCCGCAGAGCTCACCACCCTGCCAACCTCTCGCACACTCATCTGCCTGACTCAGCCGCAGCAAAGTCTCTAATCAGCAGTTACGTGGACCTCTGAATGTGTGTGTGTGTGTGTGTGTGTGCTGAAAATATAGTATATTGCCTGTGATAAAACTTCCTTTGTAGCTGAAGCTGAAGATTTTTCTTTCCTTCTTATGTGTGTGTGTGTATGTGTGTGTGTTACTGTCTTTCTGCCAGGGAGTTTCAGTTAGACCCCTGGAGCATCAAGGGGGTCTAGACTCCCCTTGAACCCAAGGCCTTTGCACTGAGCTACATCACCAGTCCTCTGTAATTTTTACTATTATTATTATTATTTGGTATTTTTTAGGGAAGGGTTTACAGGGTGTTCAGGGTCTGACCACTAGATCGGACTAACAGTGATCCTCCTGTTTACAGCCTCCCAAGAGCTGGGATTACAGGAACATCACCATGCCCAGGCTGGCATGGCAGGCCCAGGGATCGAACCCCCAGCCCCTGAGCCTGCTCTTTAATCCACTGAACTATTTGGCTGGCTCTGTAGTTTTTATTTTGAGGCAGGATTTTGATAAATCTCTGAGTTGCCCAGGCTGGGCTCAAACTTGTGATCCTTCTGCCTCAGCTTTCTAGATTGGTAGGATTATAGGCACACACCACCATAACTGATTTTTTTTTTTTTTTTTTTTTTTTTTTTTTTTTGCAGAACCAAGGATTGAACTCAGGCCCTTGTGCTTGCCAGGGAAGCGCTTACTCCACTAAGCTATCTCCCTGGCCCCACACCGTAACTGATTGAGTCTGAATTTTGAGCACCTCTTTCTGTCAGAGACAGAACCATGTAAATGCAGTGCAAGAAATTAGTTGTGGTTTATAGTGGCTGGATGCTAGCTCATGGGAACAGAGCAAGCCAGAGAAATGCAAAATGTTAAAGCCCTCCTTTTAGAAAGCCTGAGAGTGGATTGGATAAGTGTGGGCACCTTTGGAATCCGAAGTCTGTCACAGCACCCATTTACGCTGTGACCTCAAGTAAGTTACTAAGCTTTTCTCTGTGTTAGTTTGCTATTGTGTACAATGAGGAAGAGAAATCAGAGGCACCCCTGAGGCAGGAGGCTTAAGTGAATATGTGGCTGAAAGGAGTTTTTAATCTTGAACTGGTGGCAGGAAGCCCAACTGGGGGAGGAAAAGAGGTAAAAGAGAACTGGGTATCACTGAAGGGAACAGATTATGTTCTTGATCAGAGTGGAAAGGCACCAGCATACGTAAGGTGCCAAGGAGTTCAGGCAGCTTTACTATGTGTACTGCTGAAGCGGGCACTCGGGCAGCTATAAAAATTGTTTAAAAGTACACCTGTGATTATGTTCCTGCTCTGTAGGACATTAACGCAATATAGACAGAGTCTCAATGCCCTCAGTTCTGTTTCCTTTTCAGAGGTGATTGCTGTTATCAATTTCTCTCTCCCTCCCTCCCCTCCCCTAGCTCCCTCTCCTCTCCCTTCCCCTCTCCTTCTCCTTCTCCCCCTCCTCTCCTTCTCCTTCCCTTCCCCTATCCCTCTTCCTCCTTCTCCCCCCTCCTCCTCCCTTTCTCTTTCTCTTCTCCTTCCCCTCTCCCTCTCCCCCCTCCCTCCCCTTATTCCTCTTTCTTCCCCTTCC
>PVKA01030760.1:0-12455 GCA_004027165.1 Ctenomys sociabilis | reverse complement strand
GTCAATTTTATCGCTGATGTCCACATCTTTTCTTTGCCTGAGGACACATATGCATGTGTCTGCAGAAAGCCGTGGCTTTGCCTGTTGTTCTTTCCCCCATACAAAGGATAACATTCTTCTTCAACCTGCTGCTTTCCCACCTCGGTCCGAGGTCTTCCCTGTGGGGATACAGAGGTCTGTATCATTTGTGTGCTGCATGTATTTGGATGAGAGATGTACCATGGGGGGATATTTCCTTAGGCAGTTTCTTAAAGATATTTTTCCCTATCAGCTTAATAGCAATGAAGAAATATATGCTCTTGCCTACTTTCTAAAATACAGCATGAAGGCCAGCCAGATAGCTCAGGAGATGAAAGCTCCTGCTTGGGCCGAGTGCAGCAGCTAGGGCTCGATCGCTGGTGTGCCATGCTTGAGACCGCACGTGGTGGTGTGTGCCCGTAATCCCAGCGTTTGCGAAGCTGGAAAACAGGAAGGATCACTACAAGTCCGATCTCTGTAGTGAGATCCTGTAGACCCTGTACTAAATACATTAAAATAAAAATAAAATACAGTGTGGCTTATGTGACTGCAGTTGCCCTAATCTTTTTTTTTTTTTCCTGAACCAGGGGTTGAGCTCAGGCCCCGGCCCCAGCTGTCCCAATCTTTGGGAGCTCTCCGTGTCTGAACCCCGGTGTTGCTGGCATGACTGCTGTCTGTACTACAGCCCTGAACAGAGGTTTCTTCTCCACTGCGTGAGGTGCGCTGGAGTACCCTGGCAGTGACAGACGAAGTGCAGAGACAGCCGCACTGATTAGGTGCACACAGGCAGTCGCACAGTTACAATCCCCACAGGCCTGGCGTGGTTTAGAAGGGCATTGGCCCATTTTCCACAGGGAAGAGAAGAGTCTGGAAATTTGTAAGGGGACAGCAAGTGATTCTTAGGGGACCTTAGTGGGTGTGGAGGACAGGCACGGCTGTAGACTTGACAGTGGTTACTAAGTGAGTCTTGTGCGACAGAAACAGGACAGCAGTCCGTGCCGAGTCTGCCCCAGTGTGTTGGCAGACCCAGCCTTTCTTACCGCAATATGAGTTTCGCTCTTGAAAACCCAGGGAGGTGACCGCGGTCACTGCTTCTTCTTTGGGGCTTCTGGACTTGAGGCCAATGAGGAAGCCCCTTGGATTTGGGAGGTGGGGTGGGATGCAAGACAAGGTACCAGAGACCTCAGGGTGCTGAGCCTGCTTTGAAAGCATTTGAATTTCCTTCAGGTCAAATTGCTCAGCAGACCAAAAGGTGTCACGTTTTGGGGTGTTGTACGCTGAGTCCCAGGGAGCACTTAGCCTCTCTCTGTGGGCATTAGTTCTCAAATGTGTCTCAGAGGGGCTGGGGAGATGGCTCAGTAGAATAAGTGCTTCCATAGCAAGTGCGAGGGCCTGAGTTCAATTCTCAGTTCTGCCAAAATAATAATAATTAATAATAATGCTAAAATGTATCACAGCTGAATTTCTTTCTTTCTTTCTTTTTCTTTTTTTTTTTTTTTGTCTTTTTGAGACAGGGTCTCACTATGCAGTTCAGGCTGGACTGAAGCTCACTTTGTAGCTCAGGCTGCTCTCGAACTCACAACAATCCTCCTGCCTCAGCCTCCCGAGTGCTGGGATTACAGGTCTGCGCCACCACGCCCAGCTCATCACAGCTGAATTTCTTCGTGTCTCTATCCCACCTGGCAGCCCCTCCTCCTGGTTCCTTGGCAGTCATTCATGTCACTCATTCCACAGGGATTCACTCTGGTCCAAGGAAAACCAAGGCCACCCATGTCACTTTCCCAGCAGGAAAGAATTGTGTAGATGTGTGTGTGCATAATTCCATGGCTTTATAAATTTATTTATTTTTGGTACTGGGATTAAACACCCAGGACCTTGCACTAGCCACACAGGTGCTGGGCAGCTGGGCTATCTCCCTGGCCTCCATGGCTTTTTAGAACTCATTCATCATTCCTTCATTTAGAAAAATGTGTCAGGTGACTCCACGAGGCCGCTGCTCTGTTCTCCCATCTTCTTGATTGGGCTATTGGCTGCTTGAAGGGTGAGACCCTGCTTCCTGCAGGAGGCTGTCTGAGGAGAATAGACATCCTGTTTTGCCCAGCATGGTTCTGGCCCCACCTGTTATCCTGGTGCAATCTTATTTTACCTTTCTTTTTTTGCAGAATCGGGGATTGAACTCAGGCCCTTGCACTTGGCAGGTGAGCACTTATTCTACTGAGCCATCTTTCTGGCCCTATTTCACCTTTCACTCTCAGAAATGTCATGGTTTACGTCAGGCATGGTGGTGTATGCTTATAATCCCAGCACTCTGGGAGGCTGAGGCAGGAGGGTCATAAATTCCAACCCAGCCTGGACAATTTAGAGACTGTTTCAAAATTAAAAAAGGAAAAAGGGCTGGGAACATAACTCAGTGCAAAAGTCTTAGGTCGCTATCTTTGGTACACACACACACACACACACACACACACACACACACACACACACAAAAGGATGGTTTAGATGAAAAATTTGGTATAGGGTCTTATTAATGCTGCTTGGACTCACAGTGATCCTCCTGTTTTCAACCTCTCCAGTGCTGGGATTACAGGTGTGCACCAGCATGCCCTGTCTTGGTGGCTGGCTTAGTGGGGCTGGGGCTGGGGCTGGTGCAGCATGTGGTGAGGGGATCAAATCCCAGCCCTGTGGTTGCCTAAGCAGGTACTTAGTCTGCTGAGCTATCTCGGCAGACCTTAGCAAATAGTGAGGGAAAAAAATGAATAAACAAACTAATGAATCTTGGGGCTGGGGAGATAGCTCAGTAGAATAAGCACCTGCCTGGCCAGCCCAAGGGCTCCAGTTCAATCCTTGGTTCTGCCAAAATACAAACAAACAAACAAACAAACAAACAAACTAATAAATCTCATCTCTAGTGAATGGAGAGTACGGAAAACAAGAGAGCTCTGTCTCTGAGGAATTTGGAGAAATCCAACCATCTCCAAACATGGTGCTCGCCGGTAGCAGGGCTTTTGTATTAGTGAGGTTCTAGGGGACGCCTGGCATGGTGGAAATGGACTGGTGCAGAGACAACCTTGGAGCGCCGAGGGAAGACTCGGCTCATTGAGCTTAGGGCAGGAAGCTGTTCCCAAATGGCCCAAACTGGAGCCCAGTGGGCGGGCACCGAGTCAGAGCTCTGTGAGTGAATCTGGTTGCTGTTGTGCTGTTGTGCTTACCTTGAGCAAGTCTCTGCTCCCTGACCCTCTGTTTTTTTTTTTTTTTTTTTTTTTTTTTTTTATCTGCAAAGCAGAGATGGTATTTTATGGCTTTGGAGGACTGGGTGAGATGCTGAATGCCAGGTACTAACTTGAATCCTGCAAAATTTCCTATTTGACATTCAAAATGTCCATTTTGACATTCAAAGTGGCGTTTCATCTAGTTCAACTTAAAAGTATACAAAAAAAAAAAATAAATAAATAAATAAAAAGAGCCGGGTGTGGTGGCGCATGCCTGTAATCCCAGCATTAGGGAGGCTGAGGCAGGAGGATTGTTGTGAGTTCGAGACCAGCCTGAGCTACAAAGTGAGCTTAAGACCAGCCTGAACTGCACAGTGAGACCCTGTCTCAAAAAAAGACAAAAAAAAAAAAAAAATAAATAAAATAAAAAAATAAATAAAAGTATATTATCATTGTTCAAGAAATAGTGGGACTGGAGATGTAGCCCAGTGGTTCAATCCCAAAGTCACAGCCTTGGGTTCAATCCCAGACAGTAAAAGGGGAGGGAGAGGAGGGAAGGAAAAAGAAAAAACCCAAATAGCCGATTTTTCTGCCTCAGTTGCCTGAGTGAGCAAATGTTTCATTGCAAATGTATTTGCTGGGCTGGGCCTGGTGGTGTATACCTGTAATTGGAGGCTGAGGCAGGAGGATCGCAAGTTCAAATCCAGCCTGGGCAGCAATATGTGACCTCCATCCTTAAGGAGGAAAGGTTTAGTGTAGCTCATGGTTTCAGAAGATTCAGTCCACAGGCTGGGGGGGGGGGCTAGCTTGGTGGTCTAAGCACCTATCTGGCAAGCACAAGGACCCGGGTTCTATCTCTGGTACCACATGCCATGCTGGCCCCAAAACTGCGTGTGGTGGTACATGCCTGTAAATCCAGCCTTTGGGAGGCTGAGTTAGGAAGGTTCACTGCGAGTTCAAGGCCAGCCTGGATTACAGAGAGAGGTACTGTCTCAAACAAAACAAAACAGAAAAAAACTTGAAATTTTTTTTTTTTTTTTTTTTTTTTTTTTTGTGGAACCGGGGATTGAACTCAGGCCCTTTTGCTTGCCAGAGAAGCACTTATTCCACTGAGCCATCTCCCCAGCTCCTTTGGAAAAAAATTGACATGGTTACACTTAAGGGTCACAATCTACCCCTTGTCAAATTGAGAAAACACACGTCTTATAGTTTTTTTTTTTCTGTATTTAGGACAGGGTCTAAAGGGTCTACAAGATCTCACTATGTAGATCAGACTCATAGAGATTCCCCTGTGTGCAGCCTCCCAAGAGCTGGGATTATAGGCACGTGTCACCATGCGCCTATCTCCATCACCGTCTCAGCCCACCCTGGGGTTGGGGCCAGCATGGCTCGCTGGGGATCGAACCCCTGGCCACTGTGTTTTGCCTAAACAGACGCTTTAGTCTGCTGAGCTGTCAGGCTGGCCCTTACACACATGTCCTTAAGCCATATTTGATTCCGAAGTAAGCATGAGGTCGTAATCCTACCTAGAGTGACATACACATCTTGTGTATAGCAAAAAATGCAATACTCCCCTCCTAAAGTCTAAACAGTTTCAGCATTTTTACAAAAGTCCAGGCCCATGTTTCTTCTGTGACTTAGACTCTTATCTACGATCCTCTGTAAAAGTTAAAAAGAAGTTGCATAATCTTAAGACACACTGACACCTGGTCAACATTTCCATTCCAAAATGGAGGAA
This sequence comes from Ctenomys sociabilis, assembly GCA_004027165.1. NCBI lineage: Eukaryota > Metazoa > Chordata > Mammalia > Rodentia > Ctenomyidae > Ctenomys > Ctenomys sociabilis. The sequence goes on along the minus strand of PVKA01030760.1, from coordinate 7,490 downwards.
TCAGCAGGTAGAAAAGGATGAAACGGAAGCAAGATAGAAACCCAGCGTGAGAAACACTCGACCCTGGGCCCGCTGCACCAAGACGTGAGTTCCAAAGGTCTTGGGCTGCCTCAGCCCTGTCACCTTGCTAGCTGTCGCACACGCGGGGTCTTTCTTAAGCTTGCTCCATTCACAGCCTGTATTTTATTCCAGATTCCCGGCACCCCCCATTTCCTGAGATCTCCACTGCTCCCCCAGTTGCTTCTCACAGCATCACACGCCCATCATTCAGGGACGCACTGCCGAGCCTTCCAGGCCATTAAAAAAAAAAAAAAATTATATATATATATATATATATCTTTGTGCAAGTCTTTCCGACCCCACAACTCCTGCATTCTGCATGTGACCAGAAGCATCACGTGGACAGCGTCAGGGCCTGGTGTCAGTGGGAGCAGCAGTAGGGCCCCCTTGGACCATGGCTGCCGTGACCTCTGATGGTTCCCGCCTGGGTGTCAGAATGGTGAACCGGATGCTGGTGAGCCGATTCTCTAGACAACCCTGCTTGAGGAGGGAGCCCAGGGACTCTCTTCTTAAATGAAAGGCGTGTCCTTTGGCACCTTTGTGCTTTCATTGGTTGAGGTCTTACTGATTTCGGAGATGCCCTCTACACATCTCTTCTTGTTCTTTTAAAGTACTTGGTTTCTTTTTCAGGACACCAAACTTTTCAGCTGCCACATCTCCTTTGTTCTCAGCTTTATACATGGTGCCTTGTGGGACCGAATCTCAGTCTTAAAATTTTTTGCATCTGCTTTTGCCCCTAACTCTCATTATAAACTTGGCTGGAAGTAAGCAGAAGTACCCTTGCCACAGCCCGAGCTCTGGGTTGTCTTGGAGTTTCCTCTGCCGCTGCTCTGCTGCAAAAATTTCAGGACACAAGTCGGGCGTGGTGGCGCAGGCCTGTAATCCCAGCACTTGGGAGGCTGAGGCAGGAGGATTGTTGTGAGTTCGAGACCAGCCTGAGCTACAAAGTGAGCTTAAGGCCAGCCTGAACTGCACAGTGAGACCCTGTCTCAAAAAGACAAAAAAAAAAAAAAAAAAAAAAAAATTTCAGGACACAGGCAAAATGGGGATGATTTTCTCCCAGAGAATAACACATACGCCTTCTAATGAAACTGCCAGGAGAGTCCTTGCTCCCAACTGAAACCTCCTGAGCATGGCTTTCGTTGCACTCCCGTGGGCATTCTTGTCTTTTGAAGTTGACCATGATCACCTATCGGTCTCTACTTATTTTTATTTTTCTTTTTTTTGGTGGTACCAGGGATCAAACTCGGGACCTTGCGCTTGCCAGGCAAGCACTTGTTCCACTGAGCTATCTCCCCGCCCCTACTTACAGTTTTCTGGAGACTCTCTGTCATTTCCAAACTTTCCCAAATTCTTCCCACAATCCAGTTGCAAAGATGCCGGAGCCGCATGCTCGGAGCAGTCATGGCAGAAGCCCTGCTCTCAGCTCTAGGTTTCTCCATCAGCTGTCCTGTTGCTGGGACGCAAGGCCCATCACCTACAGTGTAAGGAGGAAAGGTCCATTTCAACTCACGTTCGGGAGATTCAGTCCACAGTCAGCTGGGTCAAAGGCAGAAACATCACGTAGGAGGGCAAAGATGCTTAGCTCGCAGCTGCTGGGAGCAGCACCTCAGAGGCAAGAGGCAGCATATAGCGCCAAGGTCTTGCCTTCATGACCTGCTCAGACGCCTCCAGAAATATGTTTTATTAATCTCTCCTGGGTGTTTCTTAAGCCAAGCAGCGTGTCGATAAAAAGGCATTGTCATAAGATTAATCAGTCCTGGGAAAAAGGGAGCCTTAGCCTGTGGAGGGTGAGCATTGGGGCAGGAACAGGCTCGGCTTAACCCTTGCCCAGAGGCTATTCAGAGCAGACACTGGCTTTCCCAAAAACAGGGCTGAGCTGGAACAGTGGTACATGATTGTAGTTCTAGCTTCTGGGAGGCCGAGGCAGGAGAACTCTCTGGAGTCTAGGAGTTTGAGGCCAGCTTGGGTAATGATGTAGTGAGACCTGGTTCTCTCTCTCTGTCTCCCCCCCTCTCCCTTCCCTCTCTGTTATTCTCTCTCTGTCTCTGTCTGTCTCTGTGTCTGTCTCTCTCTCCCTCTTTGTTTGTCTGTCTCTCTCTGACTCTGTCTCTTTCTCTGCTTCTCTCTGTGTGTTTGTCTCTATCTCTGTCTCTGTCTCTCTCTGTCTGTCTGTTTGTCTGTCTGTCTGTCTCTCTCTCCTCCACCACCACCACCAAAAAGAAGATCAGGGCTGAAAAGAAGCCCCTTTGGTACAGAAGAAGGTAAGGAGAATCACAGGTGAGAAGATTTCCCCCGCTCTCCACATGAAGACAGCAGCAGTGCTGAGCCTTGTGCCTGGGTACGTCCTTTGCCCACTTGTCGTCTGTAGGAGAAACCTCACATGCTGCTGTTTGCCATCACTCACTGTACTTAGTTACCAACAACTTTGCTGTCAGCCCCTTAGACTTGATGCCTCTTGCATGAGGGTCCTGCATATGCTCTCCCGGGAAGGCTGAGTTCATCCTGTTTTATCAGGGCCCTTTCCTAAGGCCACTCATCTTCTGCTCAGGGTACAACAACAGAATAAAACCTGGATGAGGTAAATATTTTAGTTACAAGGGTACCAGGATGGTCAAAGCCCAAAGACGGGCTACTACACGAAGCACAGCGTCCTTGGCTTTTGTGAGGCGCACAGCATGACTGGGGGTGCTGCAGGAAGTGGGGAGGGGGGCGAACCAGTGATGTGCTCAAGGTTCAAGAATTGAGGAACAATGCACTTTTGGAAAAGCACACAGGAACAGATCAGGGTTAACTAGAAACTGGAGTGTCTGCCGACCTGAACTGTTGAGCCGGAGGAAACTGGCATGCGCCATGTCCTCAGCTGCCACGTTTTCTTGCTTTCAGATGCCAGAACTACATGGGCTATTTGTTAGCCTCGGCTATGGCCATTAGCGTAAAGATTTTTTTTGCAGAACCAGGGATTGAACTCAGGCCCTTGCACTTGCCAGGGAAGCACTTACTCCATTGAGCCATCTCCCCGGCCCCCAGCACTAGCATCCTTTGAGGGGTTGCAGAAAGAGGTGTGTCAGGAAGCCCCTCAAAGATCGGCCTTGCTGGGGTGTTCAAGGGAAGAGAGAGACAGACAACAGTTAGACAATGGGTCCTAAAATACAGTTACAGAAGAATAAAGTCTAGTGGGCTAAAGCCCAGTGGGGTGATTATTGAACCCAGGGCCTCATGCACCCTAAGGAAGTACTCTCCCAGACTATACAGCCATACCAGCCTGAGCACAGCCGATCTCATCTGAGCTTGGAAGCTAAGCAGGGTCAGGCCTGGTTAGTACTTGGATGGGAGGCTGTGCTCTCCCATTAAGCTACATCTCTAGTTCTTTGATTTTTTTTTTTTTTTTTTTTTTTTTTTTTGTGGTACTAGGGATTGAACTCAGGACCTTGTGCTTGCCAGGCAAGCACTTATTCCACTGAGCCATCTCCCTGGCCCACAAGGAGATGTGAATGTTAGTTACTTTGATTTGATCATCATAAATATACATAATGATTATGCTATTTTTTTTTTTTAAAGGAAAGGGACAGTGCTTCCCAAAAGGCTGGACCTATGTATTAAGCCTGGAAAACAACAGCAACAACAAACAAACAACACAGTGATTTTCATTTTGCAGTGGTTCCTGACTATCCTTGGGGCATGACCCTGGGTCCAGAAGGTCCATCCCTTACTTTTCCACTGTAAGTTTGTACTTTATTATTTTAGGAGCTGGCTGCACATCTCAATATGTTTTCCTGAGCAGTACAGGAAACAATTACATTTTTTACCCACTTGGTACGATGAACAGCAAGAAGTGTGTGAAGGTGGTGACATGGGATTTGGATTCACCTTTATGCTCCAGCCAACTGGTTTTGTGTATGTCTACCCGAGCATCACAGAGGGTCCAATAGACCCACATCACTCCAGGATTTGTTAAAAATGAAAAGTTTTCCTTTGATTTTTCTGGTAGAAGTAACCCAGTTTCGTACAATGGCACATGAAAAAGCAGATTCGCAAGTTTTGGGGGAGGCCAAAAGTGAATCATCAGATTACTCATACATGGATGATGAAGATAATCTATTATGATAAAAAACATGTGTTTGTAACGGAAGAGTGGTGTGCGTGGGCAGTGACAATTATGTTGTTGTGATGACCTGGACACTGGCTGTGTGAGCCAAAGTTCCTGAGACTGTGAAATGGAGCAGGAATCGGCTGACACACACGTAGGGAACACAGACCTCCTCGATCTGGCTAGTTGAAATGTGGTGAAGTGGCCACACAACCAAATGGAACCATCGAGTGTTAGAAGTAGGTCCAAAAACTATAGCAGCCTTCTTGGCATAAGCAAAAGGCATTGGACAGAATGCCAGCACGGCCATTCAATGTTGAAAACTGTAGCTAAAGAAATGCCGCAAGATGCTGCAAAGTGCATAAATGCTGGAATGCAAGTAAAATATTCTGCACGCACCAACAGCCATATTAAGCAATGTATTTACACCTCACCAGCTGAACTGAAAGGATTCACAGGCCTGCTGCATGGATTTCTTATGGCAATGGCAGGAATGTAAAAGACGTATGGAAAATCAGTGGGTTAAAATATGGCATTTATGCCCTTCTAGATGTGAAGACTTACGCTTTCAGTTTAGGCATCTGTCCTAGAACTCAGCTGGTAGGTTCTTATTCATACAGCAATAAGTAATAAACCAAATGATGTTGTGAACAGACTTATTGATTCTCATCTTTCAAACTAATCAGGATGTAACATTTAACAGTTGGTTTACTGGTTTCCCTTTTTTTCTTTCTTTTTTTTTTTTTTTTTTTTTTTTTTTTTTTTTTTTTGTATTTTAGGGAAGGGTCTAAAGGGTGTTCGGGGTCTCACTACTAGATCAGACTTGTAAAAGGAGCCAGGGAGATGGCTCAGTGTAATAAGCATTTCCCTGGCAAGCGCAAGGGCCTGAGTTCAATCCTGGTTCAGTCAAATAAATAAATAAATAAATAAATAAATAAATAAATAAATAAATAATCAGACTCGTAGTGATCCGACTGTTTACAGCCTCCCAAGTGCTGGGATTACGGGCCTGTGCCACCACGCCCAGTCTCAATTGCCATCTCAGCGTGCCCCAGGGGGCGGGGCCAGCCGAGCAGGCCTGAGGATCGAATTCCTGGCCCCTGTGCCTGCCTGCAGGCGCTTTAATCGGCTGAGCTATTTGGCCAGCCTTGGTTTCTAATAGATGTTACATTTGAGAACAGAACACAAGTTGACCAGCAGGACCTGTACATAGCAAGAAAGTAGAAATTCCAAATGAAATGTTGCAATTTCAAAACAGAAAATTGTATAGTACAATCTTTGGATTTTAGAAAGATATAAATACTGGCCTTGTATAAGGAAGAAGAAACAAAAAAACAACAACCCCAAACTGGTACTGCTGATGTCACTATTTCATCCTGTTGGAAATATTAATAGGGAAACCTCAGCAGAACAGAAGCCTGAGATGAAAGCTTTCAACAACGAAACCAACAGTGCATGGATGTTTTTGATGAGTTATGCAGCAGCTATGATGTCACTTGAGACATAAAGCACCGGGCAGTGGTTGTGTTCTATCTGCCCCTAGGCGTGTATAGCATAAATAGTTGATAGTTTACAGAGAAAATAACAAATGAAAAATATCATTAAGAAAAATTTCCTTAGAGGGTTGGGACTGGAGCTCATAGTAGATCATTTGCAGCACAGGAAAACCAACGTGTGTCCGCTCAGGGAACTATACTGGTGAGCCGATAGAGGAGCAGGCAGGCACAGCACCTCAGAGGCCTTCTACCACAGGAGAACCAGGGCCGGGGGCGAGATGGCTCAGTGAAATAAGTGTTTCCCTGGCAAGCGCAAGGGCCTGAGTTCAATCCCCGGTTCCACAAAACGAAACAAGACAGGAAAACCAAAAAGATGTCAGCAAAGTACAGGACGACAAGACGCATGTGCTATCCGTGTAAGCGATATTTGTGTGTGGAATGTGGACTTGTCATGTGTGAAGAGTGCTTTGGGTGTGACATGTGAAGCGAAGCTTTTTTTTTTGGTGGAAACGGGGATCGAACTCAGGCCTTTGTTATTGCTTTTTTTTTTTTTTTTTTTTTTTTATGGCTTTTGAGACAGGGTTTCACTCTGCAGTCCAGGCTGGCCTTGAGCTCACTTTGTGGTCCAGGCTGGTCTCGAACTCGCAACCATCCTCCTGCCTCAGCTTCCCAAGTGCTGGGTTTACAGTCGTGCACCGCCATGCCTGGCTTGTGATTTTATCCTAATGACATCTTATCTCCCTGCTAAGTGCATGCTTGTGCACTATAGCAGGAAGCTCTTGACAGAAAGGAAGACAGGTGAGGAGCCTGACACACAGGAAAGCGAAGAAGCACAAGTGTGATCAATGTAAGCAAGGCCTGTGCATACAACATGCGGGTGTCGCGTGTGCAGACCGTCTTGGGGTGACAGTTGAAGCAAAGCTGATTTTTAATGGTAGAGTTCTACGGCTGTTTTCATTGTAGTTCATTAGGAATTTATTTCTGATGTTACATTTTAGCTTTTGTAGTCAAATACACAGATGATATGAAAATACTGATGTCTATTATAAATGCACAATACACATTGATTATTTATTTATTTATTTATTTTGGTGGAAGTGGGTATTGAACTTGGGGCCCTTGTGCTTGCCAGGGAAGAGCTTATTTCACTCGGCTATCTCCCTAGCCTGGGAATTCATTTCTGACTTTTCTTTTTTTGGTGCAGGGTCTCACTATGCATGCAGCCCACATTCATAGTGATCTTCCTGCTTTTTGCCTCCCACGTGCTGGGATTACAGGCACACGCCACTGCGCCCGGATCGCATCGCCGGCTCAGCGCACCCGAAGGCGGGGCCGGTGGGGCTTGAGGAACCAGGGATCGAACCCTGGTCTCTGCGCTTACCTAAGCAAGCGCTTAGTCCGCTGAGCTATACCGCCGGCCCTGACTTTTCTTTCTTTTTTTTTTTTTCTTTTTTTTTCCATTTATTTTTTATTTATTTTTATTTATTTATTTTTTTTTTTTTGTCTTTTTGAGACAGGTCTCGCTATGCAGTTCAGGCTGGCTTTAGGCTCACTTTGTAGCTCAGGCTGGTCTCGAACTTACAACAATCCTCCTGCCTCAGCCTCCCAAGTGCTGGGATTACAGGCATGCGCCACCACGCCCGGCTTCCATTTATTTTTATTTTATTAAAATACAAATGTCAATCAGACAGTTTCAAGACACCTTAACCATACAGAGTCGATGAATTAATACATTGCAAACTGTTTTCATAACGTTTTGGTACTGTACAAGGTGCATACATGAAATTATATTTACAGGTTTTTTTATAGCTGAATTATATCAAAGATTCAATAATTATTTACCT
>PVKA01030759.1:0-26981 GCA_004027165.1 Ctenomys sociabilis | reverse complement strand
CAAGCAAGCAAGCAAGCTCTTGGGCCTCTGCACTGAATTATATCACCAGCCCATGTATTTTATTTTATTTTATTTTATTTTATTTAAAATTTTCTTGCTAAGTTACTATACTGTATAGTCTGAACTCAAACTTGTGATACTTCTGCCTCAAAATCCCTCACTGCTGGGATTATAGGTATGTATCACCATGCACAACATCATTTAATGCCATCTCCCACGAAACCTACTTTTAAAGTAGTCAACATGCTACAGCTACAGGCTCTCTGGTAGGAATAACTGTATCAATAAATGCATCATCAATCTTTCCATTTTGTCATATAACCTATACATTCTAATCCCAACATACACAGGATGACCAAATATACAGTATATGTAGTTTTTAAAATTAAAAGACACATTGCTGTTAATCCCCCTTATTATAATCTCCTACTTGCTTCCAACACTTATCTATCTCATCATTCTGGCCACTGTCCGCGTCAGTTCTCTAAATCTTTACCTGTGTGTGCCTTTAGATATGCTCTTATGGCTACCTTAGCATCCTAAATTGATTCCCAACACTTACCTTTCATGATCATTTTGCTGTGGGGAAGAAATAAAATTGCATAATGCCAGACCCAAAGAATAAAGTGGATGAGAACACACTGTAATGTTTTCTGAGCCTGCCTTTCCATGGGATGGTACTTACATCAGTGTGTAGTGTACTTTTTTTGCTGTTGTTGTGGAACTGGGAAATTGAACTCAGGTCCTTGGGCTTGCCAGGGAAGCGCTTATTCCACTGAGCCATCTCCCTGGCCTGTAGTGTACTTTTTGACCATACACATCTGGTGTATACATTCATGAAAGAGGATTTTCAGTTCTTCAAGAAAATGGCAAGAATGATAGAATAAGAGTCATTAAAGTGAAGAATAGTATGGTAAAGGAGATTGAAAGCAATATACTGTGGTAAATTTCTTAAAAATTCAACATTCACTTTCCATCTTAATCATACTTCATATCTTTTCAAGTTTTTATTAACTAACAAAATCCTACAAATCATATGGTGTGTTAGCTGTATCTTCTCAGGTTGGATTTTCTACTTATCATGTGGGCCATGGTAGAATTTAGTGATTGCTATTCCTTAGAGAAGTGAAGTAGGAGTGGCGTGGGACAAAAATACATCAGTCACTGACTATCTATAAGGAGATCATTTTAGAATCTCCAAGTGAGGTATGACTAACTTTAGTACATGGGGAGAGGGCACTGCTTCTGTAGAAACAGAGCCTCAGGAGGGTTTATAAGTCATAGGTACTAGGGTTTATTTGAACCTATCTAAAATGCCCCAAATTCTCAACATTTCATCTTTTCCTGTTAATACTCAACTCTCATCTAAGAAATTTCACGTGGCTGTTATTTAAAGTTACACTGTGTAGCCAGAAATGGTGGCACACACCTATAATCCCAGCACTGGAGAGGCCAAGGAAGGAGGATTGTTGTGAGCTTGAGGACAGCATGGGTTACATAGTGAGTTGAAGGCTAGCATGAACTACAAAGTGAAACCTTGTCTCAAAACAAACAACTTACACTGCAATTCAGTAACCTGCAGTGTCTGATCCTTGGCTACATTAGCCTTGTGGTTATAGGAAATGGAAAATCTTCTTGAGCAGTCACACACAGGTCCTGTTTCTCTAAATAACAATTTTAAAGATTGTTATTTGCTTTCACTATGCACCTCAGTATTGTTTAAATGTGGACATTACATAAATTACATAACTTTAGATGTTCCTTTATTCAGAAGTTCTCAACTTCTCTGATGAATTCCTAGCTCAGGCTCAAAGTGAAATGACCAAAAAATATCCAGAGATGACAGCACTGACTTTAGCAGGACCTGACGAGCATAAGAGCCAGTTCTCTGGACCTAAAATAAGACAGCACAGTGAGAGCTGATCCAAGGTATGCAGCCAATTCCTACAGCACCAGGGTCATCAAAGTGAATTAGGAGGACCACCACTCTCCTGGAGTGCATTAGGCCAAAAGATGACTTAGCTACTGCAGCTCAGCCGACAGGAGAAGCCTGGTCTCACTGGCTCCATTTCTACCCATCTCACGGCCTTGTACAGTGTCCCCAGAGAAGGGGCCAGCTCAATCACATCATGTAAACTGGCACAGATGCAAGCCTCCTTTAACTAAGAAACACCAATACATGTTTGTGATCAAGCAGCTCATTATATATTTTTTTAATCACACTGTTCTTTTATTCAATGGAATACCCGCTCCTCGTTTAGTGCAATGTTGAATCAAGCACCCCAAAAAAGCCCAGAGAAATTTCTGCAGATAAACCAGTGAAGAGAATGCTCTTACACATCATTAATGTAATCACTCCATGAAGGGGTAAGGGTGGGGAGCAGAAAGAGGAACAAGGGACTCAAAGCCTTGACACTGCAAAACATTCAGACACTTGGGATTAAGATAAAATATAAAGGAAGCCTTTCAGGAAGGAGAGGAACAAATGGAATCTGGCAGGTTAGGCAGTCAGAGCATAGAAATAACTCTAGGCCAGCAGGTCCAAGGTGTCTAGGGCTGTACCACCTACTGCTGGCAGGAGGGCTGAATGGATGCTGGGCCTGGAGGTTAACCACCCCTAGACAACTTCTACAAGAGAGACAAAGACAAACCCCATACATTAAAAAGATGAAAATTTCTGAGGTAGCTATGCTCCCTGGAAAAACTTAGAATCAAAGGACATCACCTGCCCAAGTAGTCTGACATTAAGGCTGAAGCCTGTGCCTAAAACCATTTGCTCCTCTCTCCTTGGCAGGGGAGGGACAATGAAGTAAGGGAAAGGATTCTAATTGTAGCAGAAGACTGGGGAGAGCATCTCCTTGGATGGAATGTGAAGAAAGGAAAAGATAAGTAACAAAGGAAAAAGAAAAAAAAATCAAAAATTTCATAATATGGAGCCACTGTGTTCCAATATTCCATATCCACAAAAATAACTCAGGCTGCTTTGCCAAACCATCCTGTCCACCAGGGGCACTGGTAAGGCTGTCTGCCTGGAAGGGTCACCAATGGACAGAAAGTTCTCACTCTCATGGCTGGGACATCGCTGCCAAGCGGAGGTATCTTTGCTGCTATGGCAAGGGGGTACTGGAAGCCATACTGCTGCTGGGCAGAGGGGGGTGGTGAAGGCTGCTGCTGTTGCTGCTACCATGGAGGAAAAGGATGGGGGGGGTTGCTGCCCACTAGGCGGTGGTGGCATCATGCCCACAGGCAGCATCAGCATCATACCTTGAGGCAAGCAATAGACCCCAGAGCCCACAGGTGTACTTCCCAGGCACTGATCTTAACTGAAGGAAACGGCAGGGACGATGGTGCCGAGGTGGGTGTGGGCACTGGTTCATTGGTGGTGGTGGTGATGGCTGCATCTAAGGGGGTAGGGGTCCATTTGGGTTGTGCTGCATGGGATGTCCATCATGTCCATCTGTCAGGCTGGGTAATGGGTGTGGGAAGCTGTGAGGACCACCTCAGGGCTCATCGGGACTACCTCCATGCATGCTGTGTTAGGGCCAAATCTGAAGGGCCAGAGTTCATCCAGGGTAGATGATTCTGGGCGGTGGACATGAGAGATAGTGGAGGTAGGTTGCTGGCAGGAGCAGCAAGCCACGGTGCACTAGCCAAGGGGTGGTAGCACAGCCAAAGGTGGACCCCATGCTGGGACAGGGGCTTTACAGCCATAAGGCACAAATATTCTATCCATCCGTGCTTTATCCTGGGCTGACTAGGGATCACCAGATCTCTGGAATTTGCAATCTGAAGTGATGTGTACACACTGCTGCAGTCTCTGAACTCTGCCAGGGTCTGAAGATCCCGTTACTGTATTCCTGAAGGGTGCCATTCAAGCAAGCCAATTCTCAAAGCTGCATCTTCTGTGGATCATTCTGGTCCTCTGGGGTTTCAATGCCCTGCTTTAGGATGATTCTGATGTGTTCTACTGCCTTTTTGACATTTTCCATTATACTGGCAGGGACTAGAGCATGAGAGCATGAAGTGGCTCATCTTCTCCTGGCAACATCTGACCATCTTTGTGTCCAACCTTTCCTTCTTTCACAGATCCTTTCCACTGGGTCATGATTTTGGCACTGTACTCCTTCTCACAGTTCTTCAAGGTGTCCCTCTGGGTCTAATTAGCAGCCCTATGAAGTTGATTTCCAGATATTCATCTTGAGGAATCATTAGTTTATCGTTCACATGTGTTGCTGGAAGTTTGTAATCTGAAAGTGGTTTGAAATCAGGGTTGAGGGCAAGCATCTCTGTGATGAGGTTGTGCCGCTCCTCTTCAAGCTTCTTGTGGGTATGGAACTCCCGAGTGTTAAGCTGTTTCCCCTTGCTATTGTAGATGGGCTCAGGGGAAGGGGACCTGTCCTCAGGGTTAGGGGACATCGGTTAGGGGGGATGCCCAGGTCTCCTGTGTGCAGTTTACAAGTCAGGTCTTCTATCTTAAGTTGTACTATCTAAGCTCTTTCTTGTTCCCGAGTAAGTCCAGGTAGGATAACTGTAGGCATTCTTGGAATCACTGTCTTCAGTTCCATTGTATCTTGGTTCCAGTGACTCCTCTTCTGTTTTTTACTTGGGAAGGCCAGTGGTGGCTCTCCCTTGATGATGGTGACTTCTCTTTCGTGAACCTTGGGGTGGGGGTGGGAGGTCAGAACACACTGCCATGGAGCTCAGAAACCCATTCCTCTCACTAGCAGCTCATTATATTTTAAGATGAAGCAGTTTCACCATTACACTTAATTTAAACATCTTGAAATTAAGTTTTCCAGGTAATATATAAAGGATTTTTTTCACAACTCAGTGAATTCATTTGATTTTACCTTCTCAAGTGTTTGAAAGTACATCTTTTAATGGAAATGGCAAATCTGCCGGGGTCCTAAATTAGGCTCCTTTAAATCTGGCATAATCATTTCTTTGGCCTGAAAATTCTTTTTGCTCATATATTTCTAACCTACAATCACGCTGAAGGCCAGGATGCAATTTAAAAGTGTTACAGTTTGAAATAAGGGTATGAAATTTAATGTGTGGCTCCAGCTCAGGGTAAATTTTTCCAGAAAACAGATGCCCCTCAATAACCTCACTAAGAAGCCCCATCATTACTGTGACTCTCCAATTTGGAACAAAATGCACCCAAAGTTTCCTCTGACCTAGGACTTCTGGAGGAACACTTTAAGCCAGCAGCCTCTTAGCCTCTTAATTGTGGTGTATATAAGCACTCAGTGAACAAAGCACCCTTTCTTTAATAAGGGAGGCACCAACCGCTTGCTTTCCTTGGGGCTGCTTCCCCACCCCCACAACTGAACCACCCGGAAAATAAAAACACTCTCATCCTTGACTCAGAAACTTTCCCTGAGCAACAGGGTAGACACTACCAAGGAAGTAGTGTGCAGCAGGCACTGGATTGATAAGCAAAAGTGCAAAATCCTATACAACTACTTTCATGGAAAGAAAATTAAGTAAAGGTAGAGATAATCTGGGCTTTCCACACCAGCTGCACCTTCAACTCAGTATAACTGCAAGGCACCACTATCTTCAAGTCTCAGATTTCTCAATAATAAAATAATGGATATAATCACGCCCCCATTCCCTATCCCCCCAGCACCCCCCCCCACCCCTTAGGAGTTTGATAAGAGGTTATGTCAGTGATGGTAGCAATTTAGGATACCTCCAATATTAATAGATAATACAGAAACCTACATAATGTTTAGTTATATGCCATTCACGAATCTCCTAAAATCAGCAAAAGAGGCACACTGAATGTATACATCTGGAGCAGATTTGGTAGGGCCACCACTCTAAAAAAGAAGAGGCTTCACTTAGAATGTGTTAAAGTATTTCACTCCACTTCTAATTGTTTATCCTTATCAATAAGCCAAGGCTAATTCCCTTTCTGTCTACCTTCCAGAGTTACCGTAAAGATTAAAATCAGAACAGAATATAGAAGTAAAGGTCCAGAATTAACAAAGTAAAGAGAAAGTGTGTTACAGATTGGGAAAGTCCGAGTTACAAAGAAAGCATCATTGTAGTTCAGAGGGCTGCTTCAACTCCAATACCAATGCCAAAACAGGACAAGACAGTGAGAAGGCCCACAGCTGAAGCCCAAGTACCTGATAGTGGTGCCTTGCAAACGGTCTATCTTCTTATTGAGCTCAGCAATGATGCTGTGGAGTTCTGTGATCCGTTCCTCATACCGAAGTGTTGTTCGCTCTTGGACATCCTCATGCTCTCTCATGAGATGGGACTGCTCACACTGGGGTCAAGAGAACAGGACAGAAGTGAAGATGAGTTAACATACTTTTTTGTAAGGATCCTACATTTTATGCCTTCGAACTGTAATACACTCTATCCTGACTATGCTCAAAATAGAACACATTCCTGCTCACTAACAAGCAATCCTAGGAGATGTATCAACAGATTAACTTGGGATGCATGTGCAGGACATCTGAGGTCGTTTCTAGCACTTGTTCTCTCTCAGAAACAGTCCCTCAGGCTCTGGGCACAGTATCTAGGGGCCTACTGAAATAGCCTGCTTTCCTTTATCCAAGAAATAGGCAAGAGGCCTGAGCTGCATCCCTAACATACCTTCCCTGTAAATTTGCATCTTGAGTAAATATGAACCTAAGGTCATATGGTATCGATTATTCAACAGCCTTAAAAGACTGCCCCTTGGTTCCTCCTGCTTACATATTACTTTATGGCTGTCTAGTTTCTCTCTTACCATTTCACACCTTCCTTGTTAGAGTTTGCCAGCTTTTTTTTTTTTTCTTCAACTAAATAATCCAAGTGACATGATAGCATGTCTTATCTGGCTGAATTATATGTGAACTTAATGCTTTCTAATCTCCTTTCTTCTCAGACCATAAACTCCCAAAGCCAATACTAAATGTTTTTGGTATTTAATCTTAGCCTCTGGCATATGGCACAGTTCACTGTGAGTGATCTAGAAATCCTATGCAATGAATAAACTGCAATGCACTACACTGTCATGAAAGCTACTTTGCAGGAACAATGACAAAAAGCTTTGCTCAGTTTTTGATAGTCTTAGAGGCAGACGTTATAAAATCATTTTTGTAGACAGTTTAGACCCCAAGGAACCTGTTCTCTTCTTTCATTTGTCTCCATCCTCCTAATCCCCCACCTATCACATTGGAGTAAATCTTATTTACATAACAATAGCTCCTCAGGGATGGAGCAAGTGCTCTAGCTTGTGTCCTTGTCTATCACCCTCAGCCTAATTAATTTCCTGTCCACTTGAGGAATTTTAATTTTATTCCCAACAGTTATTCTAATGTCAAAAGCCATATGCATTTGTCAGCTCTGCATTTTCAGGTCAGATAGCAGGGAAAGGGTAAGACTTTTCACCCACTACTGTAACCTCTAATGTCCTCCTCCAACCCTAGATCTGCCAAATTTCCAAAGATGTAATTCAGGGATGAAACAGTAAGTTTTCACAGTTAAGCAGAATGCTACACCCAGCCTAACTCAACATTGAAACTGAAGCAATGAATGAACATACATGGCAAACACAGTAGTATAAATCATGGCAGGAACTACATGATGAATGGCCTATGAATATGGCCCTTAAAAACCATGTGACCAATGTAATATAATTTCTTAGGAAATAGTCAGGGCTCCAGAACTAAGATCAGAGGCAACAAGGTGATAGATCTCTGTAAATTGGTACCTTCAGAAAAATACTGTGAACTACTCTTCCTAGTGACAACCTGAAACTCAAGCAATCCCCACGCAAGATCAAGTACATAGGAAATAAGTGGGGTGATGAGCGTGGAGTAAAAGCCACCAATAATATGAGCTGGAAGTGTAGCTCTGTGGCAGAACGAATATTTAGCATCCATGAGGCCCTAGGTTCAATCCCTAGAACCAAGACCAGAAGAGCCACATGTGAAAGCTTTCCTAATAGAATATCAAGCCATGAACACTTTCCATGAGTTTAGACCTTTTAACCTACATTGCATCAAATTTTAAAAGAAGTAAGACAAGTTCACAAAAGACAGAATCTCAGAAAACAGTGTCCCCACATTTCACTGGAACACACCAACAGTAGAATACTGTCCCTTTCAGTCCTCACAAAAAAATCTCTGAGTTCCTGCTCCTGGTCTTATTCTCATCCACAAACAGTGAGGATGTCTGATACACATACATGCACACTAGACACTTCCCTGTAGGTCACCAGGTCCAGATCTTTAAATGATAGGACAGTGTCCAGCCTCTGACCTGGATTTCATCTGTGCCATAATCCCTTCATTGCCACATTGCTCCTTTGTTTTCCACATTTAGTTCTTTAGGGCTAGAGTTTTATGGGAAATATTTTCCCTTCCAAATTCAATGAAACCCTTCTCTTGTACTGGGGATTGAACTCAGTCAGAACCTTGTACTCACCAGGCAGATGCTTAAGCTG
This sequence comes from Ctenomys sociabilis, assembly GCA_004027165.1. NCBI lineage: Eukaryota > Metazoa > Chordata > Mammalia > Rodentia > Ctenomyidae > Ctenomys > Ctenomys sociabilis. The sequence continues at coordinate 18,532 of PVKA01030759.1, read as the reverse complement.
TTGAGCTATCTCCCTAGCCCCTGAACCCCCTCTCTTAATCCCTCATTTATTGTTCCTTCTTTGTTATGTGTACAAGTCAAAATACCATTACCAACAACTGCACAGGTAAGAAATGGCAAAAGCTAACTAACAGTTAGGAGGTCCAAGTGTTCATTAGAGAAAAATGGCACACAGTACATTGACTACCACTGAAAGACAACCCTGGTGTCCCCAGTACTATTACAGGCTGCCTGACGAGAAAGCTCCCAGGTTCCAGAGATACAGATAGACAGCAACACTATGAGGTCTGGTGTTCCACTGCCTCTGCCCAGGCTCTAACTGGAAAATTGGCCTGGAAGGCACATGGAGGAACAAGAGACAACAGGAAGCATGATGGTTCAGTCAGACAAGAAAAAGATTCATGAAGTGTACTGCGAAAGCAAAGGCTCATTTGGGAGAAGTGACAAAAAATATACTGGAGAAAAAATTCTCAGCAAAAAAGTACTTTACTTTCCTATTTTTTTTCCTAAAGTATTTTAAATGGCAAAAAGTGCTATAACTTAATACCTCTTCTATAGCTATTACACAATTCTTGATTTCTTATACTGCCTACGAGACACTATGTGGCTGAGTATCACAGAGAGATGATTATGACACAGACTTCAAAGGGAACGATGTTCACAGCATCCAAGTGCTTTATAACAATCTCATACTTCTGAGAAACAAAAAACACAAGCAGGAGTGAGGTGCTGAGGAGAACAGATGGTAGAGTGGTGCCCTGGGCTTCTTTCCCCAGTGCAGATGCAAGACTAGAAAAGGTACTATCAAATCAATCACAGTCCTAGACATATGAAAGGTGAGGTTTGCTAGTCAGTACAAATCAATACACTTTACTCTTTTGGGCACATTCATTATATTCAGCTGAAGATACATTGAATCAGTGATGTTAAAGCTTGGAGAGGTTCCTCCAAGCTGTGGTGGAGGAGAAAGTAGAAGAACATCCACAAAAGCATAGTGCACAAGAAAACAAGCCATCACCCACAGAAGCCACAGCATCCAACAAAACAGCCTTCTAAACACCTCCCATGTTGGGCATGGTGGCTCTCACCTGTAATCCCAGCACTCAAAGGCTGAGGCAGGAGAATCATTGAGAGTTTGAGACCAGCCTGGGCTACAAAGTGAGCTCAAGGCCAGCCTGAGCTGTTCAGCCAGACCCTGTCTCAAACAGACATAAAGGGGGCAGAAATAGCTCTCATAAAACTGCCTAAGCATCAGCTCCAGAAATGCAACACTTTAGTTCAGAAAAGGTGAGGGGTGAGCGGGTGACACCCAGGCCAAACACAGAGGTTTTGTGCACAGGCACAGCCTTCCTTGCCCTGGCTTCATCACACACTGGTAGAAATGGCCTGCTGGTGTAAAAGCCAGTTCTGCTTCCATATTCTAGGGTGCTTACGGACCCAGTGCTCTTTCCAGGAGTGTGATTTCGTAAGAACATAAGTTCAGCCAAGCTTATTACCACATCTGCATTTCACAGCCTCCTACAAATGCAGGTTACAGAAAACCACATTCAGGAAGGTGACAATGAGGAAAACTAAACAGGAGAAAGGGGGCATTATTTTTACGACTATGAGCTACTACTGCAAATATTGAATTCAAAACGTTTTATATCTACCTAAATCATTTATGATATAAACAGAAAATTCTAGCATTCTGAAATGTACAGTATGCTATTATCTATAATTTCCCAACAAAGTCTTATTTTTATATAACTGAAACTTAGTTACCACTGGTCATCCTTTTCCCACTCTTCATTTATACAAAGACTGTCCTTTCTCCAATGCAGGCTCTTAGTACCTTCATGCAAAATCACCTGGCTACAGACATGTGAATTTACTTCCAGGGTGTCTGTTCTGTCCCACTGGTCTATATGCCTGTCTTTTTGTCAATGTCATGCTGTTTTGATTACTACAGCTTTGTGCTGCATTTCCACTTTCTTTTGACTGGAGATTGTTTTGGTGATTTTACATAAATTTTACAACTATATTATCTAGCTCTGTGAAGAATGTCACTGGCATCTTAATAAGTCTTCTTTAGGTATTATTACATTTTAACAATTCAGTCAGGATCTTCCAATTTAGGAAGATGTGCTGTCTTTCCCTTTCTTCCATTTTTGCTTTCTTTCATCCGTGCTTTACAGTTTCAGTGTGCATAACTATTACCTCTTTGGTTTAATTTATTTATTTATTTGTTGGTTGCTATTGTGAATGGGATTGCTTTTTGGGTTTCAAGTTCAGATAATTTGTTATTTGCTACTGGTTTTTGTATCTTGCAACTTGTTAAATTCATTTATTAGGGGCTAGGGAGATAGCTCAGCAATCTAAGCACCTGCCTGGCAAGCTCAAGGACCAGGGTTTGATCCTCGGTACCATATGCTGTGCCAACCCTGGAAACTCAGGCACAGTGGCACATGCCTGTTAATATTAGCTTTGCGGAGGCTGAGACAGGAGGATCACTACAAGTTTGAGCTGCATTTTAAAAATTCATTTATTAGTTCTAACAGATTTTTGTGGAATTTTGGGGATTATCTATATACACATAAAATTATGCCAATCCCAAACTGACAATTTAACTTCTTCCTTTCCTGTTTGGATATCTTTCCTCCTCTCTCTTCTCTGCTCACGTTTGTTTTTAGGTTTGTCTCTCTTGCTTATTTGCTTTTGAGATGTATATTAATTAGGTTGTGCAGGCCACCCCTGAGCTCCTGCACCTAAGTGATCCTTCCCTATCAGCCAAGTTCTACAAGGTACACCCATTGCCATGCACCACCACACCAGGTTTGGGAGTTCTTCATTTCCTCCTCTTGCTTGATTGCTCTAGCTAGAACTTATAGAAATAAGAATGGTGAAGGTAGATACCTCTGTCTTGTTCCAGACTTTAATAGAGGACATTTTTAGCTATTTTTTGCATTTAGCATATAGTGTTACTGTTAGCTGACTACAGTTGTATATGTATTATGTTGATTATAATTATCACTTCTATATTTAATTTTGTTCAATATTTTTATCATAAAGAGATGCTACATTTCAGCAAATGTTTTGACTTAATCTACTGAGATATCTCTGTGTTTTTTTGTTTGTCTGTTTGCAGTGCTAGAGATAAAACCTATGGACTCACCATGCTAGGCAAGTACTTTGGCACTGGGCTATATATATCCCTCGGCCCTGTTCATATGGTTTTGTGGCTGCAGCATCTTACCTGCCATGAATTTACAGAAGTTAGTGCCATTAGGAGCCTAGCTTTTTCCTGCAACTACAGACTTGCAGTTTAAAGGAAAACAAAGATTGGGATTAGATAGGACAAAATTTTATTTTGCTCAAATTTCATATATAGCTCTATAACCAAGCCGAAGAAGCAACTTTACTATATAAATATTTGTGTCTACCCATATAAATATCAGAACTGCCTATATGCAAACATGTTGAATAAAAGTCAGCAATATCGTCATTTGAACCACTGAGAATAAAACTCAGTAGGCTTGTCTCTATCAGTACTGCAATCCGGGTGCAAAGCCATGAGTTTGCCTTGAGACAGACAAGCCCAAGAGCATGAGCTCTTGTTGCAAAAACCCTGTGCACTGTGATGATGCTAAGGAGCTTTATGGTTTTGTTAATGTTCTTCACTAGGTTTTATCTTACCCCACAGAGGCCACTGATCCTTAATCATCACATTCGTCTCAGCTGTCAAGCCCTAAGAGCATTATGAGCTAGATTCCTGAAAAATGCAATGCCATCATTAATGTGTTAACCCTCTCAACCATTCTGTGTTAGGTGTCAGAAATACTTCCTTTTAAATATGCTGAGATGTGTTCTGATCATCAGAGAAATGCAAATTAAAATACTAAGTTTCCATTTTACTCCAGAAAGGAAGGTGATCATTAAGAAGTCAAGCAACAGCAAATGCTGACAAGGCTGTGGTAAAAAAGAACCTTTCTTTGTTGGTGGTGGAGACATAAGCTAGTACAACTGTGATGGAAATCTGTATGAAAATCTCAATGAAATGAAATTAGAAGTTTCATATGACCCTGCCATTCTGCTGCTAGATGTCTTCCCCATGAGCTATGGCAATACATACATACCAATGTTTATAGTAGCACAACCTGTAATAGCTAAATCCTGGAAACCGCCTGCATCCCCATCAACAGATGACAAAGAAAATGTGCTACCTATGTATAACGGAATACTACTTTGCTAAACAATGGCAAGTTTGAGACATCTGTAGGAAAATGAATGCACCCGGAAAATGCAATGTTGTGTGAAGTAAGCTACACACGAAAGCTTCTATACTACACGGTATCTCTTATTTGACTAAGGCAAAGTACAAGCAGAGAGTAATACAGATGAACAGAAGACAACAAAGGGATGGATCTCTTGCAACAGGAAAGTGATCCAAGGGAAATATCACAAGGGGTGAGAAGGGAAAGGGGAAATATGTAGAACAAAGATGCGCTATTAACAGGAACATAATAATCTCAATTAATGTAAATATTCTATTGTAAACCATGAACAAAGATTAATAACATCAACAAGAATGGAAAATGGGATAGGGAAGCTGGGGAGAAGGGGATTAAAAAGAAAACAAACAAGCTAAGTTATGTACTTGTAACCTCTCACCAAGATAACTGTAAAACTGAATGAACTGCAAACATGCACCAATAAATAAGCTGAGGCTGATGTTATTTTCTTAGGGTCACCCTAAATCAGTGACAATTAATACTACTTAGTGTATTTCCATCCCCACTCTGCTTTGGTCTTCTTAAGAGTGAAGTGAGTGGGAAACCAAGCCAGGGAAACAAAGACAAATGCAAATGTTATTAAAAAGAGAACCAGCTGGAGCTCTTTACCACAGGGCACAGAACACATAAGTAACAAAGGATGGGAGAGTGGTAAACCCAAACAAAGAGAACATTCTCAAACTACATCTTTATCTCAGAAGATAATTTTTAAAACCCCACTATCTCTACTTCTTTTCATAAAAACTTCATGTTTTCTTTATGAAAGCCAAAAGGTAGAAAATTCAGATGTTTTTCAAGTCTACAGCTTAGAAAATAGAAAGCATCCCCTCTCACTGCTCATTTCAAAGAGGCTCATAAGTTTTTGTATACATCCCCCTCTGTAATACTTAAAAATGCAGTTAAGTTAATTTAAAATAATTGTTGACACTAAATAAATAGCAAATATGCAAGAAAAACTCAAATCAGGATCGGATGTAGTCTCAGTTTTCCATAATGCCGGTCCTTACCAGTTGGTTGAACATTGGTATCAATGTGTATGCAACAAGTCTCTGCACCTGCTCAGTTTGGGAGGTGGGAGTGTTTCTTTGCAGTCAGTAACTTCATAGCAATTTGTCACACAGAAACAAAAAACAAATACAGCCATACTGTGTCTGCTCCACCACATTGATAATTGGACTCCTCTTCATAGCTCTTTCCTTAGTCTCATCCACTATTTTCACAATTCCAAGGGCCGGCCAGATAGCTAAGCGGACCAAAGTGCCTGCCTAGGCAGAATGCAGTGGCTGGGGTTAGATCCCTGGGGTGTTGTGCTGGTTCCGCCCCCAGGGCGCACTGAGAGGGCAAATGAGATTGGGCAATTGAGACTGGGTGTGGTGGCAGGCACCTGTAATCCCTGCGCTAGTGAGGCTGAAAATAGGATCACTATGAGTCTGATCTGTGTAGTGAGACCCTGTACAACCTGTATTAAATACATTTTTAAAAATTCCACTTAAAGACTGATCTTAAGGCTATATATAATAACTGTTCCTTTATTCAAAGATTTACAGTTATTATTAATATTAGTAATTATTCAACAGATGCTGAAGCTCTTTATAATGTTTGATGCCTATAACCACCATTTACATGTTACATTTTAATCATAGCATTATAATATTTAGATAGTTGGTAAAACTACAGCCACAGAACATAAATATTCACGTGAATTTGCTCTTCCACAATCTAGAAAAGCCTCAAACATGAATCATTTACCAAGGCATATGACACAGAAAGCACAGCACTGTACTTTCATTGTATTTATTCCGATAAATCCTTAAAAGAGGTCTGAGATGGCCAGGCTGACATTTTTTCATATTTCCTTTCCTAAATCCTAGGGCAGGAACAGGAACTATCTCTAGTGAAAAAAGCAGAGAGTAATTTTTAAGTTTATTTAGTGCAACAGTGTGCAAACAAGTCAGTGGCAATATGACATCACCCCTAGCATCATGGACAAGATCAGCCAACCCAAGCCATTTCTTTCAAATGACACAAGCAGAAGTGAGTCCATAAGGTAGTGAACCGATCATCCTACCATCTTCTGCCAGGCAGCTTTCTCTTTGCAGCTTTAACTCCTAATAAATACCTTGCTGGCCATCTTTTAAAATCCAAGATTGTGCTACATGTCAGCTTCCAGTTGAAAGTATGCACAATCATCTTTCTTTTTAAAAGTTTGCTAATAGCAAGTAACAAAGGTTGGGGAGATAACTCAGTGGTCTAAGCGCCTGTGTGGCAGGCTCAAGGACCCAGATTTGATCCCCAGTACTGCATGCCAGGTGTGGTGGTACATGCCTGTAATCCCAGCATTGGGGAGACTGACACAGAAGCATCACCATGAGCCTGAGCTGTGTAGCAAGACCCTGTGCAAAATAAACATTTTAGAAAATTAAAAAAATATTAGCAAGAGCTAATCATTTTCCATCTCCTTTCCCTCCACTTTCTTCTCATCTCTCCCTGCTCCATTGTTTGATCCCATTTCTCTTTGAGAAAGATCTATTTCTCTACTTCCTATTATCTATCTTTAATTTTTACTTATAGTTTGGGCTTCTCATTTAAGATGAATTATATGTTCCCTAGGCTTGTGTGGATTACTTCTTTCACTGAAAAGTATGGTCTCAAGGTATACCCACTGTCCTACAAATGGTTCAAGTTTGTCTTTCTTTATGGAAGAACAGTACTCCATTTCAGGAAATCCCATATTTTCTTTATCTACTCATCTGTTGAAGGACATATTGGCTGTTTCCAAGATATAGCTACTATGAAGTTTGTTTTTTTTAATGGAACTGGGGATTGAACTCAGGCCCTTGTGCTTGCCAGGGAAGCACTTATTCCACTGAGCCATCTCCCTAGCCCCCGATACAGCTACTATGAATTGTGCTGCTATAAACATAGCTATGCATGTACCATTATAGTATGACATCTTTAACTCTTTGAGGAATATAAAACAGATATAACCACCTTTAATTGGGTGTAGTGGTGCACACCTGTAATCCCAACACTTTAGGTATCTGAGGTACAACAATCAATTTCAAACCTAGCCTAGGAAACTCAGCAACTTAATGAGAATCTAACTAAAACAAAAATTAACAAGGAGTAAGAATGTAGCTTAGTGCAAAGACTTGGATGTTCAATGCCCAGTAGTGGAGGGGAAAAAAAAAGAAAAAATCATTTTCTCTTTAAAACACACTTCTTACAGAAAAGCATTGAAGAAGTTTCAACTTATCACACACTACCACACAAATGTTATAATACTATCTTACAAATTTATTCAACCACTATCTTATTGCTTTTATAATCAGAAGGAAAACATTTTAAATAAAAATTTCACATAAGTAAAAACTGAACACTTTTGGTATGTGCAATATCTTATAGTGAGAAATGCTACTGGTTGCCTTGCTAAGCTGTTCCTATGACCCTGGGCAAATAAGTAATCTCCCTGGGTTGACCATCTCATGTAGGAGGAGATGATCTAAGTACAAAAGGTCTTCCTCTATTCCACCAAACTCAATCTGTGATTATAAGATGAGAGGTTTTAAAAACTTTGTAGTCCATTCTAGAAGGATAGCAATAGCAGCCTGTTTTTCTTTTAATTAATTTATTTATTTGATTCAGGGTCTCGCCATACAGCTTGGACTCATAATGATCCTCCTGTCTCAGCTTCTCCAGCACTGGGATTATAGGCATGCTCTACTATGCCCGGTTTCAGTGGCCAGCATGGTGTGCCCAGGGTTCTGGGGACGGCATGCCATGTGATACCAAGGATTGAACCTGGGACCTTGCACTTGCCAAGCAGACACTTAGATTGCTGAGCTATCTCTGCAGCCCCTGCCTGGTTTTTTTTTTTGTTTGTTTGTTTGTTTGCTTGTTTTGCAGAACCAGGAATTGAACTCAGGCCCTTGCGTTTGCCAGGGAAGCACTTATGCCACAGAGCCATCTCCCTGGCACCCCCACTTGTTTTTAAATTTTCTCAATTCTCAAATGACATAGAAAAAACAAAAGCATGGAGACATGGTGCTCCCTTGAATAACAAAGTATAAGGAAGTAAGCCAAAACTATCCATGGATCTGTGTAGTGTCTGTAAGGCAGAATCAAAGGGAAATAAAGTCAATGAATCCAAGAACTGGAAAGCTCCAAGATAACCAAATGATGTTCACGGGCAAGTGGGGAGAACAATTAGAAAACAGCAGCTAGAGTCATGTGAATGATCTGTTTTTCAAGGGGTCTACAGTAAGAAGCTGAGGTGTGCAGGAACTTTACATAATGGTGACAGGGCTCCCACTCACAAGCAGAACCAAGATCAAGAAGGCTAGAAATAGCAGAAACAAACAAAAGAAGCAAGGTCGAAGTGAAAACAGGCAAAAGAAACAGGAAGCAAGTAGCCATACTTTTGACTTCAAGAAAACATAAGGCTAAGCAAGTTCTCTGACTTCTTAATTCCTATCTCCAAAAGCCCCAAATAGTTATTTTTCACATAAAAAAACATGAAAGTATTGAAATAAAATCCCATTCCATGTAATACAGACAGCAGAATAACATCCTTATAAACCATGAAAGCATGCTGCAAAACCTCAAACAATAAAAATTAAAATACAAAAGTAGCCTACTATCTTAGAGACTTTAAGGAAATGACATGAGGCATAAACAAAAGAGCATTAGAAAAATTCAGAAGTGAGGTAACAGAACACAGAAAAGAATCAAAAGATAGGGCCAGCCAAATAGCTCAGTGGATGAAAGTGCCTGCAAGCAGGCACAAGGGCCAGGGTTTCAATACCTGGGCCTGCTGTGCTGGTCCCAGGCCCCACGCACCCCCCCGCACCCCCAAGGGACGCTAAGACTGCAACTGAGACTGGGCTGGTGGCACAGTTGGTAATCCCAGCACTTGGGAGGCTATAAACAGGAGAATCACTACGAGTCTGATTTAGTAGTGAGATTCTGAACACCCTAGAGACCCTTCTTCAAAATATAGAAATAAAAAAATAATCACAAGATAAAAATTTACACTAGAAATGGATATTAAACTAGAAATCACAAAACAAATATAAAACATCCCCAAGAGAAACATGGAGAACAGAGAAAACATTGAATTTTAAGACAGAGGAATATAAAGGATTTGAAATAGTGACATACTAAAGACCAAGATAAATTATAAATAACAAGCGTTTAGGGAGAGCGATCTTTGCAAACAGGAAGGGGACTAGAAGATGGAGAGGAGGAAAGGAAGGAGAGAGGAAGAGGGTTAAGGAAAACAAAACACAAAAAACAATGATCAAGATGTGTGATGTGCATGTACCAACTCCTTGAAAGCAATATAATATTATGTATAGCAAACACAATAATAAAAATTGAAGAGAAAGAAAACCATAAAGAATAAAACCAATATCAAGCAATGTAGTTTTTTAAAAATTCCCTGAAATATGATAATTGTAATAAATTATCAGAGAATACAAAGCAAACCTGAAAATACCAGGACTACCATAATTAGAATAATTAAAACTTGCTATAGTAAAATAATGAGACTAAGGAAGGAAGGAAGAGGGAGGAAGGGAAACAGGTAGGGAGAAAGGGAAGCTGGGAGGAACAGATGATGGAAGGAAAGATGAAGGGAGGAAGGAAAGATATCCTCTGGGTATTTTGAGTGAGCATGTATCTTGAAAGAGTAAAAGAGTTATCAGACTTTGATAGTGACAATCTATGCCAAAAGTCAATAAAACAACAAATTCAAGGAAAGAAAACAGGAGCCAAGAACTTTATATCCAGCAAAGTGCTCCTCAGGTATAAAAGGAACAGACACAATGGTACTTATGAGCAAGAATGCTGGGACCTTATTCCCACAAATTTACTTATAACAACCTAGAAAATAAGCTTCAGGCAAAATAAATACATATTGCATTTAAAATAGATACTGACAAAAGAATGCTAGTGATCATTAAGTCTATTTGCAGAATACTAAATAAGAATCAATGCCCATATGGCCAGGTGGGATCAACATAGTTCAATCTGAAAAAGTTCAGAATATGAGAACATAACAAAATTAAGTTCTCAGTTACTACAGTGGCTATAGCGTCATTAATGTTATTATTCTGAGACTGTTTGAATAGGACAAAACAAAGGAACGCTTATGGAATATTCTATCTTCCCCTGTAACCTCAATAACTTTTAGTGTGAAAGGAAATATAAATCCAGAAATTCAGCAAAAATATGCAGTAGTCTCAATTTGCATTGGAGGTATTCATTAGTATGAATTCATAAAGCATGCATATATATCTTAAAAAATTTGTAACACTTATTACACCTTTATACATGAGTCAACAAATAACTTCTTAGTTCTGTCTACAAAAGAGACCTACAAACAATGGACCACCAAAAAGAAATAAGTACCTCTCAGTGGGCTTGAAAATGTTACTTCCTGCCAAGGAAAACTATGGCTACTTGGAGAATGATTAACTCTAGGTTTGGGGCAAGGAATATATGTTAGGAGCCTGCCATAATTATTCAGTTGAGGCCATAAGACTTATGAGCCAACTTGAAGAGCCTCTCACTAACTAAAAACAGTATAATTCTAGCTTCTGTAAGGAAAACAATTATAATGGGTTGAAATCCAAATATATTAAAATACATCAATACATAGTATTAAAAGAATTCCCAGCACTACATGCCATGTTGGTCCCAACCCCAAGCATGCTGAACTGGCCACCAAGACAGGGTGTGGTAGCACATGCCTGTAATACCAGCACTGGGGAGGCTGAAAACAGAAGGATCACTATGAATTTGATCTGTATAGTAAGAGCCTGTACGAGTTATATTAAAAAAGAAAGAAAAAAAGCACAATATTTTTTAAAAAATCAGTAGGCACTTTCATAGGGATTATAGTCTATCAATTCATCATTTTAAAAAAGATTATGTAAAAGGAAAGATTAGAGGGTTTAGGCTAGATTTTTTCTCCATGTTTCAACAAACAGGAGATGACAGAAACTGTCTGTATAAAAACATTCTTACTAGTAACAGAAATGAAAGGTGATTTTGTAAGCCATGACAAAATAATGAATTTAGGGAATAAGTATTAATAGCTGCTAACATCACAGAAATATAAACAACTAGGTACTATAGGCCTGCTGCTGAAAACAATAATTTTTTAGAGTTTGCCAAAGGGATTAGATAAAAAGCTGACTGTGCCTCAGGATTCAATTGTCAGTTTGCAAGAGATGCACAAATACATGTTGAAACCCACAAGTGTGTAATCAGCAATATCTGGAATGTGGAAAATGGTCCATCGAGTTTTAACAGATAATTTAAAAAGCTAACAGAAAGTGTATGAAAAACTTGTAGATTAAAAGATTTAAAGGAAACATCAAATGAATAATAAATAAACAAATAAAACAAAAATACAGTAAAGGTCTAGGTTTTTTTTTTTTTTGTTTTTGCTCTGGGGTGTTTTCTATAATCCATCAGGAGTTTGATTATTGGATTTGGTTTGGGAATCAAACTCAGGACCTTGTGTTTACCTGACAGGCACTGTATCAATGAACTATATATCCCTGGCCCCCAAATACCTTGTTTTTAAGTGGACAAGACTAAGCTCTACTGTCTAGGAATGCAAACATGAGTGATAACATGTAAAGACGCAAGAAATATTACTGTAAATATCTTAGTGGTTACCTCTGTGGGAGGGAAACATGGAGTCTGGGATAGGATGTAGAAGGCCCTTCTCAGAGGCGAGACAAGCTCTGTTTCTTATCTTGGGCAGGGGGTACAAATGTGTTTCATGAGTGTTTATACTCTCCCAAACTCTTTGGTTTACCTGATTTGGTGGTATTAGGGCGGGAGGTAGGGCTGTTGAGAGGCAACTGGGACATGAAGGTGGAGCCCTTGGAAACAGGCTTAGTTCCTTTTTAAAAGAGCAAGATAAAAGACAGATGATGGAAACCAGGGAGATGGATATTCTGCAAATGGGAAAAAGGCCAAAAGATGGAGGAATAAAGGAGGAAACAGGAAGGAAGAGAACAAATAATTAAGATGTGTACATGCACCAACCTGCCATGACAAATGTAGATATGTACTGCAAACATGTAATAAAAAATTTAATTTTTTTAAAGGCAACTAGGGAGGCATAGTTGTGCTCTCTCCTATATGAGGTCACAATAAGAAGTTGGTGTCTGTAAACCAAGTGTAGAGCCCTTCCAGGAACAGCACTGGCAGGCACCTTGCCTTCCAACCTTTAGAGCTTAGGGAAATACATGCTTGCTGTGGAAGCTTGAAGGTACCCTATAATGTTTTATTTTCTCCTCTTTTGTTTTGCTTTTTGTCTGCTTTGTGACAGGGTCTCTATGTAGCCCAGGCTGGCTTGGAACTCACAGAGATTCTCCTGCCTCAGCCTTCCTAGTGCTGAGATTACAGGTGTGTGCCGCCACACCATCTGGTGCTTGATATATCATCCCTCCAAAACTAAGACCACTTGCTCATTAAGCCAGACTTTGTTCTGTGAAAATTTGTGTGTATATTCTTTTCTTTTTAAGCAAACAAACAAAAAAGTTAAAACAAAATTTTATAGGTCCCTTACCTGGGCCTTGGCCAATTTCTTCTCTAGGAGGTCCCGCTCGCGCTCAGTCTGTTGCAGGCGTTTATTAAGCTCCACTATATCTCCTTTGAGAGATGCCAGGGCTGCCAGATGGAGCTGAGGGATGAAAAACAAAGAGCAGGAGGTTAGACAGTTCAGCACAAAATCATTTCCTCCCCTTCCATCTCTGTAATTAGTGCAGCCATGTAAAAAATGTGCCATCCAATATGGGACAGTTTTGAGAATGTGCGTTAATCTCAAGGGACAATTGATATAAATCAGGTGCCAGAGGTAATATGGTCACCTCACATACAACAGGAAAAACGCTTATGTAGGGACAGAGAAACCTACTTTTGGATGGCAAAATCAGACCAGAGAGCAAACTCCTTATAACATGGGCTTTTCCTGAGTTGCTCGCAAAAGATGACATTGGGAGCTGGTGAGGGCCTGTCTACTTGAGATACAAGGACAAAGCGGAACAAAGTCAACTTCTGCAAAATATGAAAGTTGGATAGAGCAACTGGATTTTTTTTTAAATTCAGTCTTCCAAATCACTGTCAGTACAACAGATAGGAGCTGAGAATTAAGAAATACAATGCAGGCTACTTATTGTTTCTAGATGGTCTTAGACTTAGCCTGTTCATCTTCTTGCCAATCCTTTCTTCCTCTACCTGAGTCCAGATGGGATGCATAGAGGCGCCTCTCCGAGGAGCAGCATGATAGTTCCAACACATGATGCTGCACAAAGACAAAGGCACTATCCATCCAGACATCCTTACCAACCACCTCTCAGGTGAACTGGAGAAAACAGAATACAGGGACAGCGTGCACTCTTCTCAACCTGATCAGCTTTGCAGTCTGAAGACTGGGCTTCAAAAGGCAGGCACTCCTGCCCCCCAGCAGGTGCCTTCTGTGGCTCTTCAAGCTAAGAGGGTCTACGCACAAGACCCTCTGAGTACACCAGTACTAGAGCAGCAACTTGCAGCCTGTGACCTCTGACACACTTCATATCTGCTTTCAGAGTCCAATTAGGCTGAAAACATTCCCTACTGCAGTTCGCATTACATATGGATAAGCCATGAAATCAGAGCAAATGTTCCCTCTTTATGAAGCCTATAAGCTTTCTGTTGCTTCTGTCACGAAGGATTTAGAGAAGGAAAAAAAGCAAATAAATGCAATCTGTAAAGATGGACACTGTACAGAAGTACACAACTCAGCTTTGAAGATTTTCATTTCAGGTTTAGAAAGATGCCCTTTTATGCAACCTGCCTCTCTATTCTGATGGGGTACTGGCATGGGGACAGTACAAAGGGAGAGAGAGCTAAGAAGAAAAGGGCTCATAGCAGCTGTTTGTGATAGAATCTAACAGGAGTAAATGTCTCTTTGCTTAATTCCACCAAGGCTGGAAATCAACAGATCAATAGCTGATTTGAAATCAGGAATGCTTGAAATTTGAAAAAGGAAATGTCAGGCAATCTGGCTCTACTTGCCTTCCCCTGTAGAGTTGAGGTTGCTCAGAAAAGGTCACTTTGAATTTCAGATAGGAGGTTTATGTGATGATTTCTCAGCATGAATACCACAACATTTAAGACTATTCTGTTTCAAATATGATGGAGAGAGATGGGACACTCATTCACTTCCACAGTTGTTTTGGCCTCTCAGCCTCTGAACTGTCAACTGAGGATTTTCCCTTAGCATCACACACTATGATGTGTTCCTTAATTAAAGCAAGCCTTGAGAGAAGACAAGCCACATCACCCGTGGTGAGGAGGACCAAACACACTGAAGACCAAAGTGCTTTGAACTTGAGGAGTGGGGGCGAAGACACATCTGCATGAGCCAGACATACTTCCTGCTTCACAGCTCCCTTCACTGCTGAAGAAGGGTGAGGACCAGGGCAAATGCTGACAGAGAACGCTGGAGGTGCCCTCAATGATTTCATGAAATGGGCCACTGGGGTAGAGATGGAGCAGTCAGTAGTCCAGGGTCTACAAGGGACCCCCACCAAAGTGGAGAGGGCGGGCTATGTGCCCAGCGCACTTCCAGCCCCAGTTCCCCAGAAACATTCATATATCCCCCCACTTCTTCCCATGAAGGTCTGCCCCAAGGAAGGGGAACAGACCAGTTTTTCTCAGCATTGAGCATGTCACAATTACGATAACCCTTCTCATAGATAGCAATATGATATATGAAAGCATGTTTTTCTTCCAATCATAATGAATTTATTCATGAAACCCTAGATGGAAAAAAAAAATCTGGGCTAGAGGACATCTCTGTGACACTAAGTAAGTTTTGCAGACTGTCATATGCATCAGTGGGAAAGAGCCCTCATGCTTGGCATCCTCCACTTCTCTATTAGCAGGTGAGGATCTGATCCCCACAGATGGCTCCACACCACAACCTAGACCACAGGACCCTTTTAACACTGTGCAGTGTTCTGTGACAGCCATTTGCAGTTTTGCACATGGATAAAAACTTAAAGTGTTTTTCTGATTATAAAAAATGAAAATGTGACAAAAAAAATTATAAAGGGCATTCAAATACTTCACCCATATCCCCTGAATGGTCTTAAAGTTTTTGGATGCTTTTTGTTTAAGCAGGTTTTTTAAGAGAGAAAGTTAGTTTTGAATTAAGGAAACAACAGAGATAAAGCCAGTGTATAACAGAGATAAAAGTAGTGTATGCCTGCGATCCCTGTACCCTGGACAGCTGAGGCAGGAGAGTGTGAAGTTAGAGCCCACCTCAGGCATTTCAGGAACTTTATGAGATTCTATCTCAAAATAAAAAATAAAAAGAGGAAGGACTGGGAAAGTAGTTCAGTGTAAAGGCCCTGGGTTCAAACTTCAGTAACACATATACGTTAAGTAACTTTCATGTAAGGTTGCAGTGTAAATTGTAAAGGTTTTCGTCCTTCTACACTATTCTGCTTACTAGCTCCTCTGATAGAAGGTCAAACTTTATTTTTGTGTATTTTTTGTACCAGGGATCAAACTTGGGACCTTGTGCTTGCCTGTTATGCTCCTGAGTTATATCCCTGGCCCAGAAAGTAAGACTTCAAATAGTGTGCTAGAAAAAGATGCAAGCCTTAACACCACTGACAGTTTCTCAACAAAGGCCACAACTGTAGGGAGCTGGAGGCACAGTTGAGGGATCTGGGAAGCCCTGTAGCTCAAAAGCCAGGGCTGGATAGATGCTTGGTGGTCTAAGTGCTTGCCTGGCAAGTGCAAGGACCTGGCTTCCATTCCTAATATCACTTGCTGTGCTGTGCCAGACATTGAAACTGGGAGTGGTAGCACATGCCTATAATCCCAACTCCGGGAGGCTGAGGTAGGAGGCTCTCTATGAGTATGAATGACATAATGAGACCCTATGCCAAGTAAATAAATACTTTAATTTTTTTTTTTAAAGAAGCCAGTGAAAGCTGCTTATCCCAAGAGCTGAGTGCACATTGCAAGATGGACTGCTAGAACCTCTGCCCCTGTGCATCTGAGCATGTTAGGTTCTTTGGTCCCAACTTATCTCTAATGCTGTGACCAAAGCAATGTGACATCCTTTTCTTTTCGGGTCTCACATCCCCTCACACTGGCTGAAGTGGTGGTAACCCCACAAAGGCTAGGGAGTTGGTTGATAACTGATGTTGCACATGCTACAAAAGCATCTGTGTGAATGTATCAAGGCAGCCATGAAAACATTATCAGAGAGGTCCTACGTAATTTTTATAAAAATTGATGGATCTACAGTCCTAGTATGTTGGAGGCTAAAGCAGAAGGGTCATTTGAGCCCAGGGGGTTAAGATCAAATGAGGAGAAAGAACTGACAGCAGGTTTAAATCCTGGCAAGCTAAATTTACCCAGAACAACCACCCCTGTCAAATGTCTATAAACATAACCTTACATTTAAATCTTGGAATATCCCTTCAGTTATATTCTTGTTTCTCAAATGGGTTTTAATCTAAATCAGAGCTTTGAATATATGAACTGTGAGGTGTGACTAAAAGATACTTTATGAAGCAAAAGAAAGAAAAATATGTATCTGTGCCACTCTCCCTCTGACACTTCTGTCTGCAAAAGGTAGGCGAACTTGAATAATATCTAGTCTAATTTCCTTCATGAAGAAATGAAATTAAGACCTAGAGAGAAAAAGCACACGAAATTCAGGTTTCCTGGTTCCTCTCCCACATGGTATTCTAAGGGCTTCTGAGGGATGAATGGATGCCCATGTCTCCCCAGCCTGCTAACAGCAGTAGACAAATATATTCCAGGAAGCAGTATCATTTGCTTCCCATCCAAGATCCACCACACCCCAGAGGCTCTAATTCAGGGTTGGAGAACACTTCAGTGGCTTAAGTGCCTGCTTAGCAAGTGCAAGGTCCTGAGTTCAATCCCCAGTACAAAAAAAAAAAAAAAAAAAGTATAACTCAGATACACAAAGAACAAAATCCTTGGCAAAGGGACAGTGTTCCCTGCCAGATGGACACAATTAGCACTGTTCAGTGGCTTTCAGGACTGAACATTCCTGTTTGCTGCTAGAATTCTAGCTAAGGCGGTATGTGCCAGGTAGTATTTTCAGAAATGCCACTTTGGTCCTGAATTTAAAACAGTGCTCCAAAACCTTTTTAACATGGCAACACTAGCGCGCCATCTACATAAGAAAAACAAACCCATACGAAGCTCCCTGACACAAGTGATGATACCAGGCCATCAATCAAGTCTCAGCGCCCATGAAAGCAGTCACACTGCTGTCTCCAGGACACAAAAAGCCATTCCTCTGCTTGCCTCAAATAAACAGAAAAGGATATGGCTGCCAAGAAGAGGTGTCAAGACTAACATCTTTTTTTTTTTTTTTTTTTTTAGGAACAGGTCTACAAAGTGTTTTGGGCCTCACTACTAGATTGGACTTGGATCACTATCCACCTGTTTATAGCCTCCCAAGAGCTGGGATTACAGGTGTACACCACCATGCTCAGTGTCAATGAGGATGACTCTCAGTTCTACTCTGTCTGCAAACAGGTGTTTCTCTAAAAATAAGACCTACCATAACTTTTACTGGCAATAATATTAGCTAACACATGAGTGTTTCCTAAGTGCAAGCTGTTATCCTGAGTATACAGAATGCATTTTCTTAATTTTTCTTTACACAGCCTTTGGAGTTGGGTATGGTTGTTATCCCCAGTATAAGAAGGTGGGATTGACAGATAGGAGTAATTGTCACACTGCAAAGATAGCTCAGGTCTGCCTTATCCCAGGGCTGGTTCCTAACTACCATAAGGCACATTTTGCAACAAAGTATCACAGCAATCCTAAGATCCTTGCAGAGACCTAGGAAACTGCTAAGAAGGCATGGACACAAACAAGGTCATTTTAATGAGAGGAGAATATAGAATTGCAAAATTAGCCCACTGCATTTTGAGAAATAGACAGCTTGTTAAGCTGATAGCAGACCCAGGAAAGAATCAGGAAAAAAAAAATATATATGGTATATACATACACATATACATATATGTGTGTGTGTGTGTATGTGTATGTGTGTGTAATTCTTTCCATAATCAACAGGATCAACGGGAAAGGTTAAAAAGGAAACTTTGTAGTGTATGTGAACTAGGCCTTAAAAACAATTACATTATTTAAATACCACTATATAAAGTTTGTGGACAGGATATTATGTCTGCATCTCGT